>UELV01164481.1:0-14221 GCA_900490015.1 Megastigmus stigmatizans
TATATATATATATATATATATATAAATGGAAATCGGCACTTAAAACCAAAAGCACTGTATACATCAGACAGTTAAAAAGCTCGATTAATGAAGTTTGCCGCGCCCGATCGAATCGTTAACAATATCCCTTTCTGCGATCGTGCACTCGCAGGCTAACGCTAACGCTTAAAGCTCGCACGTATAGTATATACAGCCTAAGCGAGCGCGATAAAGCAAATACGGTTACGATCGCGCGCGAGCCTGCGGCTCATAAAAGGCATATGTACGCGAAAAGAACCCCGACCACCGCGCGTTACCAATTAATTCGCAGCGCTCCATATAATACGAAGTTTCTATTTTTCGCTCTTGAGCGCCGCGTGTAACGCCTGCCGTGTATAACACAGTGTCCGATCAGTATAGGCCTCGTGAGTCGACTCGGCTCTCTTTCTCTTTCTCTCTCGCTGCTGCTGCTACGCGGCTATAACATATGTGCAGCTCTTTACCTCTCGCGTAGTCCTCTCGAATCTCCTATACGTACACGTGTCGGCGGCCGTGCGAGGCGTAGTGTGTAGTTCACAGATACACACGCACACACGCACACACGATATAATGCACACAAACCCCTTGCAAGAATCGCGCCTCTCACTGCGACGACGCGACTACTACCACTACTACTACACTACCGATCGAAAGTATATCTCGTCTGTACCGCGTCGCGAAAAGATAGCCGCGCCCGCTGCGACGTGTTTCGAAAATGGAACGACAGATTCTTATAGCCTGTGTTTCGAAGATCGATTCCTCCATCGCTTCGATATTCTAATGGGAAAAATCGTCTTTGTCGCCATTGCTGTACAAGGGTTAACATGTACATATATATAAGGTTTCTATTTTGGTGGAATATAATCTCGAACGAATGATCATTGGCACGTCACGGGGCAGTGTATATACCGCGCAGTATATATCCCAATCTATATTGCCACATAACTCGCCGATCGCACGTATCGATCTCCACCAAATTCGCTATATATATATAACGGCAGGGATATACTTTTGATCGGCAGTGTACGAACAAGCTGCAGCCCCGGCAGCGGCAGCAGCTACGGCAACGGCAACTGCACATACGTGTACATATATATAGAGTTCCCTCGAGCGTTCATTATCTATAGGCCCGAGTGCGCTGCAATGCGGTCGCCGCGGCGCGCAGTAGCGATCCTGCCTTGAGCGTCACGATTTTCCAGCCCGCAAAGTTATTAGGCACGTGTGCATGTGTGCACGTGTATCCGTGTGTCCGCGTGTGTTTGTGTGTGTGAGCGCGAGAACTTTTAGCTGTGTAGCTCTGCGGGAGAGAAAAATCTACCGCGCGGGAGTAGCTCACAGCAGTTCGCAATCGGGCTAAAATCTCGCGGACCGATGTATTTCGCATCGATCTCTGGCGCCGACGCCGACGCCGACGCTGTTATTCGAGTATTAGCGATCGCGGCCCTGGCCAGCTTTTTTGCCGAGCGCGCGTGATATATTTCATTTTCTTTTGTGCTTACATATAGTGTGGCACGATCCTCGCCTCTGTGTGTGTCAATGTGATACGGCCGCGAGCTCCGACTCTTTTACTGCACGTGTGATATATGTATATATATGCGTCCAGTCGATGACGAACGATCCGAGTGAGAATTCAATCGTTGACCTGAGATCGCTTTGTGTGTAGATAGATCGTTGGGCAACAAAATTGTTGAAAAGCCTTGGGTAGTTTTCTGTATGTGCACGAGCGTTGCTTATTGTATAATCGTAAAAATTGGAATTAAACAGAGTTGAGGGATTAGATTTTTTTTGCTTTATGTATATATCACATGTGGAAAATGCAGGATGCAATGAATCATTGATATAATCGTAAAACATATATATTTCAGTTTACACTTTTTTTTAATAAAAATTGCAATATCAAGTCGGAAAATACTTCAACTATTCATCTAGAGTTAGTTGTATATAAAATATGATTGATTCTGTGAATTACGATCGGTTACGATTTTCATTACGCTATATATACTATTGCACACAGATATTGAGCGTTCATCCTGAATAATTTGAATCCCAATGAGGAAACTCCTTAAGCGTACGGTATATGATTATCGGGTACAAGCAGTGATCTTTTGAAATATACAAATTCATGATTTGAGCATCTGTCGAAATTGAAATTTAAAATTCACACGCGCGGGACGAGGCCGTATATGTAATATACTCTAAGGTGGAGCAAGTCGGTTTCATCAAAGCCACTTTTATGGAACACAAGAGGAAAATGTGTGTATACATACGTTAAAAATGTTTCATATGCTTAATGCCCCGGACAAATAAGTTATAAGATTAAATTTTGAAACTCGTCAGCTCGCATACGCATTATACGAGTTTGTTTCGAAGAAATTATAGATATCAGAAGCGAGAGCGATTCAAATATGGGCGTATAATCTAACTTGAGTTTCTCTCTGGGATACCATGATAAACTGTGGCCGTGTGCGCGTTCACGGAATAATATATTTATTAGAATAATATTTTGTATCAACATAGGCTAAAATTATGAAACTGTACCGCAATCCAATACGTAGTTTGTAATATTAAACTATTATATACCTAACTTTATGAATGAAAGAATTTGCATTTACAATGCTGTATAGTCGTTTTTAAGCGAAACACAGCGCGAGCGATCGTTAAATTTAATACTTACAATCACGGAATGCCATTTTTCGTAAATTAATCATCGTATATAACAAATAATTACAGCGGCCACACCGCGCGCGGCTTGTGCAAGAAATCACACATCGTAATTTTCATATACGTCGATGATTTTTTTTTTCCCATCTCAGGCCGTAGACAAAGGGAAACGCCCACGGAACGTATAGGATTTCTGACCTCCTATAAACAAATCCGTCTAATCTATATCGAAGTACAGAAAAAAAAGAATTCATTATTTTAATCACGGCCGCGAAACATTAGACTTTCTAATGACTAGCGAAAATTCGCGCGGCAAACAAGTTTAAGTCTTGTGATCCAAGGAAAAATATATACACTGCACTAAACGTTGACGCATCTCACTCGGTCTTCACACGCACGCACACAAACTCAGCTCCGCAACTTTCCAGTATACATATAGAAGTAACTCCTACTCGAAATCCACCGTTCGCCGATTAAAACTAATTATATTCCAACAAGCTGTATAATAACGGTAATCAGCTAATATTCCAGGCAATTAAAGTAACGAAGAGGGACAATTAATAATTAGTGTAAGAAAAGTCCGTGACGCTCCTATAGCTGTTTTAACCCAGCGCAACAATTAAATCCCAAAAACAGATCGACTACCGGTTACGCATTCAGCACTCGCGGTTTCCTCATTCAGCATCTGATCGCGTGCATCTGTGTCCCGATGGATAAAGATCGATCGCTTTCCTCGCGCGCCTCTGCAGGTACCCGAGGCACCTTATCATCCTTTAGCACTACGGCGCGCCGCCACGTGCATAAAGTAAAAGTCGTCCGATGAGAGCGACAGTACTTGTATGTATACGTACACATAACGGTATGGGATTCCCAAGGGGGCGACTCGTCACCGAGCGCGCGCGCAACCCAAGTAGCCTACTATACGTCGTATGTAGTCGTCGAGGCGTGGTGCGCGAGAGAGTATAAGTACATCGAGGGAGCCACGCTGTGTGCAGGCTTATGCGCATTTTTCAAGCGCGGCCGCGGCGCTCTACTATGGCAAGAAAGAGCGAGAGAGAGACGGTTCAAGGAGATCCAGCGCTGGCTGGCGCACGCGGGCCCGAGTTACGACGCTCTGAATCTGAATCTCACGGTAGGAGCTGCTCTCTCTCTCTCTGTATGTGTGTACATGGTATGTCATAGTGTGTGTGTGTGTGTGTGTGTGTGGTATATACAAAGTGGCGTGTATTCGGGTCAGCCGCGTCGACGCGACGGGGGGAAGGTTACGCAAGAGAAGGCCTACACCCCGGTCGCAGATCGGGGCGTTCCCACCGTCCATTTTGCCGGAAGTCTCTCCTGCACGTGTAAGGAGCGAGCTATAGCCAGTTCTCTCGACACGTCCAGCTTTGCATGCGCCTCGTCCTCCTTTTGTCGCGCGCCAGTCTCTTATAATACACTCGTTGCGCAAAATTCTTCTGACTAAGCTGGAACGTAAAATGGGGATATATCTGCGCTGCATGAGCGCTGGATATACCTTCGCAAACCTATATATATTTATCGACATGCGGCTTATGCGGAGAAAATCGGCTTTTGTGATCGGCCGCAGATCGTGATCGACGTTGATAATTGGCCTTTTCGTGTAACTGACACACACACACACACACACACACACACACACTCGTGCGGTTTTACGTAGTTCTGGTAAACTCGTGGGAGTTTTGCGCCTGGCGACGGCGCGTGTGCGTAATCGTTGCATGGAAAAACCTGAGCGCGCAATACACATCCGATATAGGCGGCATTGCTATAGCTTTTTCGTTGCCTTTATCATGGTTTTGCAGAGATTTATGAAGAAGATCGTGCATTACATATATATATATATATATACTAGACAGAGGACCTTCGGACGTTTACTTTTTTAACGCACCTCTCCATCGGCATTCTTAATTCTTCGTTGAAATACGGTCGATAAAATGTGTCCGAAATGTAGCTTTAAATATCGCCTTCGCTCGCTTCGCCCATAAATATTGGCCGTTTCTGCAGTATCTATATATATACTGAGTATTGTCGTGAAGTCCTGCACACGTGAGAGAGAGAGAGAGAGAGAGGTCTGCAACTCTTTCGTTTGCGCGACCGAATGCACATTATTCGACGCGGCTTCGCGAGCTCTCGAACCCCATTAGTTACCGGCTAGCGCTCGCGCGCGTTACCTTGGAAGCAGCCGTTCCTTATATTCTTTTTTTTTTTTGCTTTTCGGCAAGCTCATTACCATTCCACATAATCCATATACTTTGCTTTCATTGACATTTTGCATCAATCTCCAAATTGCATAATGCACGCGCGGACTCGTTGGTAATTTCTGCGCCTACCTGGCACAGCACAGCCTTATTTTACTCGCGGGGAACATATACCTCTGGGCTCGCGTATAATTACAAAAGCATGTGAGAATTCTGACGTCGAAACTGCGCATTACAATTTAATAAAAGGAAAAAAGGAAAGTAGTGCGGGTATATATGGTATATATATGTATATACCTGAATTAATCCTGCGGCCTTCAATCCTTCGTATTCTTTATATACATTTTGGTAAAACTGCGCCGTGGTATCTCTCGAGGAGCCGAATAAGCAACTGTCTCCAGGGTTTCAATTTGACTCGATTCTGACGCACACAGGCGAAATTGCTCTCATTCGATTTCGTACTACAGACTATAATGCGGGGAGGCAAATCTCTTTCCGAGTCAAATCCAACTTTCAAAATGCACGATTACCCGTGGCACAGTATGCCAGCAGTTAACCGCGGCGTCCCTCTATATATAACAACGCAAAGACAAACAAAGTCAATCGATATAACGATGCCATAAGCCGCCACCGTCGCTGCCACCGAGCGACCTTCCTATTTCCTGATATTCAAAACCAATACCACCGCTATCACTATAGGCGCACGGTTAATGTCACGAGAACGGGTTACATCAGTCGCTCTATCCTACCCTCCGCGCACACACACACAGATAGATTCAGCATCACGTAAACCCGATACGATCGGTCAACACGCGAATTCGATTCAATTCGATTAGCCTATAGCCAGCCAGAAAGACAGAGAGAGAGAGAGAGAGAGAGAGAGAGTGAACGTGTGCCAAGGCTATATAGAGAGCCGGAACTTCCGATTTACGTGGGCGCGGTCAGTCGTTCGGCTCTCACGTTTCGTTTTCGCGAGCCCCCGAGACACTTGGAACGAGAGAGAGAGAGAGAGAGGGAATGCATTATGTAGGCCTGCTGCAGCCGTGCGAGTCGGCGCGCTTATAGCTCGAGTTCAGCGATCCGCGAAACACTCTCACTCACTCACTCTCTCTCTCTCTCTCTCTGTCTCTTTCTGTCTGTCTGTGGAGCGCGCGAAAAGTCGCTCGCGTGATTCGCGCGGAGAGCGGACTCATGACTGTACGTATACATGCAGACACACACGAGAGAGAGAGAGAGAGAGAGAGAAAGAGCTCTCGGTTCTCTGTCTGCTTGAAAGCTGGTTTAAGCGCTGCTTAGGAATATTGATGCATTTTGACGTTGGAATGGAGCTTGTTATATACTGGCGACGCTGCAGCAGCAGCAGCAGCAGCTTCTGGTATGCGTGGAATGACCGATGCGTTGCACTGGTAGGGTGTTAGCTAAGTGTCAGAGAGAGTGTTTTCGAAGGGAAAATGTGTGTGTGTGTGTGTGTGTGTGTGTGTGTAAGCGAAAAAGTGAATGTATACCGCAGCTCACTTTGAGTATAAAATTGGGAATTTAAAATGCAGTTTGGGACTTTTCAATTAGTCGAGGAATTTGAATGTGTTTATAAATTTTCGTTTTAACGTCTTTTTTGAAAAAAAAAAAGAAAAAAAAGTCAATTATTGGAGCCCGGCAGTCTCGCGGCTGCCTACAGACTTAATTGTTTTGTAAGTGATTTATGGACCGCCTTGAAAAATGGTTAAAATATTTTTTTGTTGTCGCATACTTACGTGACGGGACAATTTCATAAATCACTTATGACCGAGCTGCGCATATTTTTTGCCGCGTTATATAGCGTCTTGGTCCTTTTCCAACGTGCAGAATAAATATACAATTTTTCCGAAGGCTTTCGTTTTCATGAATAAAGTTATCATTATACGAATTCAGCGAATGAAACGAGAGTTATGGTACGTTTGATATCCAATAAGGCAGCTAATGATTTACAAATGCTGTAGTTTCTCGCGAGTCCCAATATAAAACATTAACTCGCAAATAGTTTGTATAGAAAGTTTCGGATCTATATACGCAAAAGTCTATTTACTAAGTACAGCTTTACCGGTATATAGATATATATACAAGCTATATATAGATCAATTAAAAGTGCTTATTTGTAAACGTATGAAGCAGCCAGTTAAAGTGCGAATGACAACACAATAAAAAGCCAATAAGGCAAGCTCATTAGTGCGAAATAGCCAAAGCCTTATCTGCCCACGCTCGACGTCGCGCATACATACTGCCCTATACTTACCGTGTAGGAGCGCAGATAATCGCGCGAGGAGAAAAAGCGGAGTGAACAAATGACAATTCACGTCGGGAGCGAGTCGCGCTCACCGCCCGTCTGTCGAAGCTGCGCGGCAACATTTTTTATTCGATCACCCTCGCTCGACGTCATTATATATCCCGCAGATAATACATAGAGGCCGGCGCGGCGAGTCATGTGGCAGTCGAATGGCTGCTCGTTTGTCCCCGACCGCGACGTTTAAAAGCAAAGAAAACGTGTCGCGAGTGCGTAATGTTGCGGCCGTAGTAACGCCCTTTTCTCCGCGCTTGACTCGTATATAAGAAACTGTATGTACGACGGCGGCGGCTCATTTGAGACTGCTGCACCGATATCGGTGAGTCCGCGGGCGCGCCACACGATGATGGACAGCCGGAGCGAGTATTGGGTATATGTTCGCTATAGACCCGGCGCGATGACGAGGGATGAATAGAGCTTGACTTTTATGGCCTCTTGAGCAATGGCGTGGTTAACTCCCTCCATTCGCGTCTCCTCCTGATGCGATTTCAAGCCGTTAATTACGTATATATGGCCATTAATCTCTTGCCGAAGAATTAACGTCCAGTCGCGCGCGCGACGCCGTAAACGCTTTTCTGATCGCTCCCGCAGCCAACTGTATTACGTGTGTATATATATATATATAGTGTAATGATGCATTGTGCCGGTCTTAATTGTGCTTTTGCAGCTATGTTATAATACATGTTATACGGAAAGTTCCAAGTTGCGAGGAACAACGAAGTTTCCTTTAACAAGGACACTCACATTACATTTTACACTCATATTTACGAAGAGTTTACGACGCGTGAGCCAGTTCTTATATAGGCGTCTCGGTGGGCATTCTTATGGGGTCGTTTTTTTTACGCTATACGGCTGTGGTATTAACATTGCGATAATTATAATCGTTGTTAGAATACGAGCGATATAATCGTTGGGGAATAATAAAAGGCAATTTTTTTTCTCATCCAGAACGAGTTTCACGTTATTTCGTTCACAAAGGAAACTTGGGTAGTTTATACTTCCTCTCGCAGTTTCCTTCTGGATAAAAAATAGTTCATTAAATGCGCAACATTATTATTAATATAAAGAGAATGGTATATCTGCAACCTCATTCGCATACAATCAAAAAATGAGCAATGTAAAATAGCCGTCGTCGAGCAAATTTTAGGTATGAACTAATTTCCATTTGTAATTGCAGGTGATCCCAGCGTGCCTGCTGGTCCTCGCGCAAGGGCGAAGGGTCCAGCTACGGCCCCGTGTTCAGGAGCCCCAGATATACTACGAGGAGGACGAGGAGGCTCAGCCAGCCGAGGTCGACGACTACGCCTCGCAGATAGCCTACCAGCCGCGCACACGAGCACTTCCCTCGCCGCGCTCCAAGGATCAACTGCACGGCTCCAAGCCACCACCGGTGCAGACGATCCGTAACTACAACAAGGTCAACGACGACGGCTCCTTCACCTTCGGCTACGAGGCAGCCGACGGCAGCTTCAAGGAGGAGACCCGCGGCACCGACTGCGTCGTACGCGGCAAGTACGGTTACGTCGATCCCGACGGCAACAAGCGAGAGTTCACCTACGTCTCCGGCAACCCCTGCGACCCCAATGCACCCAAGGACGAGGACGACGACGATCTGGCGAAGAAGCAGGAAGCCGACGACGTCTCCGGCCCAGCCAACTACCCATCCGTGAGACCCGTAGCACGTCCAGTCCGACCCAACTACCCAACGACGACCTCCAGGGCACCCACGACCATCTTCCAGACCGAGTACCAGCTCGACGACGACGCCAGCCAGGAGCTCGAAGAGGAGGCCAGACCCCAGCAGCAGCTTCGTCCCTCCGCTTTCCGCAGACCCCAGTACGTCCAGGTAGCCGCCGAGCCCTCATCCCCCATCTACCAGCCCGCACCCACGACTAGTCCCGCGCTCTACCGTCTCGCTTCAACCGCGTCCGCACCCCGCTACAATTCCCCGACAACCCCAGCGCCCCAGCGTCAGTCCAGCATCTCTTCCACCTATTACCAGCCGATCGAGACCAGCACTCGTGCGGCCCCCGTAACCCGAGCCCGTCCCCAGTCGGTGGCCATCACTCCCCGACCTCACGTAGCCCAAGTGGCCGCCCAATACGTCTCTCCCAGCAGCACCGAGAGACCCGGAGTGGTATTCGCCCCCCGCACAGTCACGCCCGTACACTCGACCACGACTGCAACGCCGCCTAGCCAGCACCTCGACTTCGCGGCGGAGCTCGAGCGCTACGTCAACTCGGTCGGCAGTCCGACCCCCCGGCCCCAGGTCGTCCAGAAGTCCCAGTACAAGCAGGCCGTCCAGGCCCAGGCCCAGGCCTCAGCCAGGCCGGACCCCATCTACCAGTCCGAGCTGGTGTACGATCCCGCGACCGGTCAGTACAACACACAGCTCTATCAGACCTTGCCGCAAACCCTCGGCGATTTTAGTCTCAGTCACAAGCTCCAACCGTTCGTAGCCTCCCAGCAGCAGCCCCTCATCGGCCTGCAGCAGAGCCCGATCTACCGGTCGGCCGCCTCCGTCCCCCAGCCCGCCCAGCAGCCCGCCCCGAGGCGGCAGCAGCCACCCCAGCCCCAGGAGACCATCTACAGGAAGCAGCAGAGCCAGCTGCTCCAGCAGTCCCAGCAGCTCTACGAGCAGCAGCAGCGCAGGCAGCAGCAGCCCGGACCGCCCCAGAGGATCCAGCTGCTCCAGGACGCCCAGAGGGAGCCCCAGAACTTCTACTACATAGCGGCGGCCCAGAGTCCCCAGCAGCCGCAGCAGCAGCAGCAGCAGCAGGTTGGACCGATCTCGGTTGGCCAGATCGACCAGTTCCTGCGCAACGGTGGCAGCTTCTGAGCTGATCGGGCCAGGGCTGCCTTAACATGAGCTGTTGTTCGTCGAGTCACTCTTTCGAGAACCCCTTTAGTCTTCTTTGTCCTGGCTCCCGACCACCCCTTCTGCCCTTTATGATCCACCCCACACCCCCCATCCGACGACTTGTACAACTGCATCGGCTGCAGCTCGGTTTCCTTTATACAATACACACACACATACACGACCCTGCGCGCCCGAGCGCCAATTGCTCTTTATTATTTTCTCTCCCCTTGTTTATTATTTTTTTTTACCAACCGCTGCAGCTGAGAAAATCAATGGACGGCGATGTATTTATGACCCTATTACAGGCTGAACGTGCGGTGATCGATGAATGCGGTAAATCGATAGATGAATGCTGAGCGCGCGCGAGCTTTCATAACGCGGATAATGATATCACATTGGGCTTGACAATGGATGATTGTTGGTCAATGCAGAATATTGTTCTGCCGGGTGAAGCGCCTTATTGTTATGAAACATTTATATCTCGACGATTGTACGCTAGGCTTTTTCTGTCGCTATTGCAAAAAGACTTTTGGCTAATTGAAATGCACGTTTAATGGAATCATTATTTGACAGTATAAAAAACAAAAAGAAAAAAAAGAACGGCACGAGAAACGTTGTCTCACATTCGCTCATTCATCTATCGAGCCTAAGCGTTCGTTATTGTCCGATTGAAAATCCCTTGTATACGACGATGTAACACTGCGTGGTTGTTCGCACAGCAGGGTCGACATTATATTTCCGACTCTATATAATATCTTTTTCTCCGTCTGCGAGTTTGCGGCGTGCGAGCTGGCGTGTATGTGGCGTGCGCGCGGTCATCGTCATCGGTGCGGTAGCCTTGGGGACTCTCTCTCGGCTCGACGACCGCACGAGGGAAAAGCAAAACAAACGTCTCGCGGCTTACACACACGCACACACACAAGTGCACCTATATGCACACATGCAGAGTGGGAGAAAAGTGCGTTGCTCGCGACTGGCGAGACCGGAATTCTAATGCATATATATAGGGACGCGGCGAAACGGTACCGGCGAGCGACATGAAAATCGCTACTCGATCGGCGAGAGCGCGAACCAAGGCCCGAACTTTCGATCGCTCACTCTCTCTCTTCCTCGCGTGCGATTGTGTCCACAGTTCTGGTGTGAAAAGTGAAATTCGAACGACGCGTCGGGACACTCGAGTCTTGCGGTGCACAGAGCAAATGGGAGACCCACACGTTGAGGACTTGGCGGAGTACACGGCGTTATAAAACCGTGGATTAAGAACCAATCCGACTAAATCGCCATGCTCAAAGACATCGTATTTTCAAGCTTCTCGTGGGATTTCTATACGTTGGCTTTCCCTTGTGTTTCTGGTCATTTTATTTTTCTTTCGAAGAATTTCTCAATTGCAAGAACATTCTTGCAGTTTAACGCTTTTCTTTTGTTTTTCACTATATCTTTTTTCAAACAAACAAGAAATTATCTCGAGAGTAAGGCAAAAGAGTTTTTAATCGTTGAGGTAATTTAAAAAAGGTTTCAAGGTTTTCGTGCCTTTTACTCAGCAAATATGTATGAAAACATTCGTCTCTAAATATATTCATTTGAAATTCAATTTTATTAAAATACGCAAATTGAATATATATACGGTCTAAATATATAAAAAGTTAAGAGGATTAATTTATGCAATTTTTGCTTTATTTGCATTAAATTGACTGTTATATTCATAAGGGGCACGTAAAATCTTGTAAACTCTCATAAAAAAAAAAGAAGTAGTAAAAGCTATAAAAATTGTTCGCACCAAGACTTTCATTTACTCCATAAATCACTCTTATCCTCTTTCACAATGATTCAACGAAAGAAAAACAAAATCGCATCAGACTCAGCTTTTTAAATAAAAAAATAAGAAAAAAAAACGACCACCTTCATTTCTCAAACTTTCGTTACGCTCAGTCATCGCGTATCCTTGAAGTCGCGTTCTCAAAGCATTGGCGAATTATCAGAGCGCGCAGAATATAATCCGCGCGCGGTTGTACGGATACACATGCAGTAACTGGTATGTATATATATATGTATAAAAGCATCGCAAAACATCAAACGCTCTTTTGCCGATCGATCAATCGATCGATCGCCCTTTCCCTCTCTCTCTCTCACTCTCTCTCTCTCTCGCTCTCTCGCTTCATATAGCAAAAGAAATCTTTTCTTCCTCGAAGCCACGTTTGGTCGTTCTTATAAATATATATACACGGGCTTACGCGCGGGTGAAAGCACTGTCGGAGCGCGGGGAGAGAGAGAAAGAGAGAGAGAGAGAGAGAGAGATGGACTGGCGCAATACTCACGCATGCAAGCACGCGAGATCAATTACTATCGAGTTCAATCTTTCGCTCGTTCGCACAGGGAGCTCTCGCAAAAGTACGTTACTTCATATATAACGGTTTTTACAATTTCGGCGCCGCTATATAGCTCCGCGCGTCATTCGCGATCACTTCTCGAGATGCGCGACTAGCAGCTATAGAGTGCATATGAGCCGTACACACAACAGCAACAACGAGTACACGTAAGACAGAGCATATATACAAGGTGCATAGGTAGAGTAATTTGGACTCTGCACCGCGCGGCAGTTAATAAATTTTTATGGTTACATTCGCGAGCATGTATCGATTGCATAAATATATATATATATGTAGAAGAAGTGTTTTCTCGCCGGTGGATCGGGGGGCGAATAACGAAATATGTAACTGCGCGGAGAAAGTTGTTTGTTGCGCCAAAACGATATTGTGCACGTACTTTTAATAATGCTACGAATAGTGTGGTGGTAGACATCGGTATAACGGGGAGGTAAGAGAAAAGAGAACATTTATATGTATCGCGTATTTGCGCTTTCGAGTTAATTCTATTTTCGCATAGAGTCGAAATTTATCGTACCGCCATACAAGAATCTATAAGTCTAATCTATTTGCATTTTAGAAAATAAATTTCTTCCGACAGACATTATCCTCGATACTGAACAAACTCATAAACCACGCGGACAAAAACTGTTTTCGCCTCGGTTTTCGCGTCTTTTTGGAACCTGTGCATAGCGGCGCAGCAATAACAAAAAGCCAATCCTTCGGGGGGCTTTAGAAAGTATATACAGATCGCAAACGCGAGTTAGCTTTTCGAATTACCGGGAAACTACTTGTATATGTCCGTCTGAGCGAAATTTCACGTTTGCCCACAAAAAAAAGGGAAAAATAGAAACGAAATCGAGCAGCGATAAAAAGGGTAAAAAAAGTCGAAGGTGGGGGAAGGAATGGCAAATGAAACATGGGCGCACGTGGCGGCAATAGAGATCGATCTTGCGTATCTGTGCAAAGGTCAGCGCGGCGCTGCTCCAGAAAGAACGTTCG
Source organism: Megastigmus stigmatizans (assembly GCA_900490015.1). Lineage (NCBI taxonomy): Eukaryota > Metazoa > Arthropoda > Insecta > Hymenoptera > Megastigmidae > Megastigmus > Megastigmus stigmatizans. The sequence continues at coordinate 13,435 of UELV01164481.1, forward strand.
ACTATACTATTCTCGAAGAATGAAGAAAAAAAAAACCAACAATAAAAACACCATCGGAGGAATACCCCACCGCAGCCCCTGTCTTTAATTGCCTTTGCTCGCTCATTGCTTGCTTGCCTGCTCGCGCGAGCGCGGAATAATCGACGAGAAAGATCCGATCGTATACACACAGACACATATATAGGCCTGTTACGCAAGCCGCTCGCTTACAGACCAAAGTGAATTTACACGATGCTCTAGCTAGTGTGTGTGTGTGTGAGAGAGAGAGTACCTAGGGCGTACTTGTGTGCGCAGGCCAGAGCGAGCCTCTCCGTCTTTTTCTCTCCGTTTTATCTGTATCTCGCGATATTGCACGCGCGCGCGCTCCTTTTGCGAGTTTAAGAAGAGAGAGAGAGAGGGACTGAGATTTAATGCTTTTTTATCGGTCGATATCATTTTATTCGCGGTTACATAAAACAAACGTTGGCATATACGCGCACCTATATACTAGAGTTAAAAATCGTTTAGATTTTTGCCTATGGGCTTTGTATACAGCGGAGGAGAACAATCGTGTGTGTGTGTGTGTGTGTGTGTGTGTGTGTTGTGCGAGCGAACATAAGAAGAAGAAATAGAGAAATGGAGGAGAACTTTCGTTTCCAAAGGCAATTGGAGAGTCAAGCTCTTTATACAAGCGGTTGAATGTTTATGTCGAAATTTACGATTTTGCCAGGAGTACAGGCCAGCGCACGGAAAAATTAGAATACGCTGGATATAGAAAGTATAATGGATTTCGTCGCGTATATATATA
>UELV01164482.1:0-22376 GCA_900490015.1 Megastigmus stigmatizans
ATATATATATATATATATATATATAAATGGGGCCCCGTTCATTTCCGACGTCGTATAAGAGCAATCGTATAACTTGCTGGACCAGCCGCACGGGAAAAACGAGCGCCGAAAAAGCTTCCAGATAACAATATATAAAGCGAAGGCGTGCGTGCGTGTGTGCGGCCGAGAGAGAAAGAGAGAGAGAGAGAGAGAGAAGACGCGAGTGTGTGCACGGAGAAAGAGAGAGCGAACGATCCAGCGGCGCCGGGCTCGTAAATTATTTAGGTGCCGAGCGTGCAAGAGCCGATCGTATATACCGGGGGAAAATTAAATAACAACAAAACAATAAAAGACAATTGTTCCCTAAGTTTTATGGCTCCGGCGAAAACTCGAGCTCGCGCGCCCACTGCCTATATCTCTTCTCTGGGTGCATGTGTGTGTGTGTGTGTGTGTGTGTGTGAGTGTACTGCCGCCGAGATCATATAGCTGGACGATGGCCGAATCCCGTGGAAGGGAAGAGATGGGGAGCGATGCCAGGCTGCCCGACACGGAAAGCGAGAAGTTGAAAAACGAACGTTGGAGCAAGAGAGAGTAGAGAGATGAGGATAATGGGGTGGCGGCTGTTACAGAGATTTAGATACTCTGCTCTGGATACGAGAAGGTGAACCTGGAGAATTGATTGATTTTTTGCAGTGACGTGTAATTAAAAATATGGTTTTTTATCAGCAGTGTAGTGTAGGATATCCTGATATATATATGGAGGGCGAAGAAATCGATCGATAGATGAAGGGTGAAGTCGGTAACTGAAAATGTATAAAATACTAGCCAATCAATATGGAAAAGTAACATGATACATTAGAGTAATAAATAATTCAATGAAATTTATATCAATAACAATAATCACTACTTAATCAATACTCAGATATTGACTTCGGACCATTTTATTCATACAAGTGTCGTTCACGAGACTATAGCGAACAATCAAATTTAAGATAAGAGTACATAAAAATCATTGAAACGAGCAATGATCGTAATAAAAGAGGAAACGTTAAGCGCAAAATTTAGAGGGAATTTCAACTGGAAACGAAGTTATAAATAGAAAAGAAGAAGAGATAATACGCGAAAATTGAGAAAATAAAAGATAGAGAGTGAGAGAGAGAAGCGGAAATTTTTATTGCTCGGACGAGAGAGGGAAAGGGGGCCGAACGAGTTGATGCTTTTGCCACCCTTCCTAACACATACACACGCACACAGATACACGCATACAGTCACCCACCCACACATAGATATCCAAACGCCGAGCGGTCGCCACGACCGTCGGACGGTGGTCACTTTATTTAAGGGGTGTGATTTTCGGCGTTACTCTTTTTCCACTCTCCATTTCCCCCTCGGTTTTCGTCTCCCACACGCTCTCTCTCCTCTCTCTCTCTCTCTCTCTCTCTCTCTCTCTCTCTCTCTCTCTCTCTCTCCCTCTTGCACACACATATACATACGAGGTCCCGTGAGCGCGCGTTTTCCGCATTCTTGAATATAGATTTACGCGCTCTTTTAGCTACAGTCAGACTATACGCTTCTGAATTTTAAAAAGGCTCGCGATGTAGGAGGTCTTCATCACCGCCGTGCGACACAATAAAGCTGGCAAAATTTCGTGTTAACATAGCAAGAATAATACGATGTAAAATTGTGAGTAAATATTTTTTTGCCAAATTCATAAATTAACGAAATAATCAAATAATTCTGTGTTATGGAGAAAAAGGCTGTTCACGTTTAAAGATTGAGAAGAAAAAAAATTATTGTTGATATTATGATAGTTAAAGCTTCGAAGTGCAGCGGACGCAAGCAGGCGTATACGTGTATCAAGACATCCACTCCAGACAACAAGGAGCAGGATTATCGGCCATAGAGGACAGGAAGCGAAGAAGAAGAAGAAGAAGAAGAAGAAGAAGAAGAAGAAGAAGCAGCAGCAACAGCACGGCTGCACGCTGGCCACTGCACCAGACCTTGTCATCTTGCCAGATAACGGATCCTCTACTTTTAAGTAGTAGTCTTGGCCTCACTCGAGATTACACCAAACTATAACATTCTTGCTCTACCACTGCTCATTTTTTTTCGTTTCTTATACCTTTTGGCTTACCCTACAAACTCCATTCGAGAATATAGCGTGTAATCTTTTGTTTGAGCACATCCTCTCTCGAGTAGAAAAAAAAAAAGAAAACGCTTCCTCGTATAAAAAGAACGTTGCGCAATGGAATAAATCAAGACCGATTAAATAAATAGAGGATCTTGAAGTCGGCAAATCAGGCATTTCCATTAGATGCAAGATAAACAACAACGGACAAATCAGAATGATGAAATAGCCTCCGGAATACGTCCCACTCGATTTGATTAGCTCGAATAAAGTCCAATTAAGACACAGATTCATTTGCTCGAGGATCGCTCCAAGATGTCCCTTTTACGCTAGAGAATCATCACTCGCATGTACCGAGCTTTTAACAATGACGATCGTTTAACCCAATAAATTAACAGGTCAATTAGCTCATTGTACTGTTTTCTTTTTCCTTGGCTCATTTAAACGGCACAGCTCGTTTCTGTTTGTATAATTATTTAAACAGGAATTTTTAATAAGAGTGTAAAATATTAACTTTCCAAACGACAACAAAGCACCTTTTCCGTACACAAAAATAATGATTTTCCATTCATCAGTCCGTCATTAATTACCCACAAATTAGAAATTCGTCCATCGGAAAATCAGTCAGTCAAGCTCTCCTCATACACGCCGATATCCCACTGCAGTTCAGTTCAATAAACACAGAAGTACACCTATACTTAGACGCGCACCACACGCACAAAGCCTCGATATCCGCGTACACATATACACACACTTTGTCGTGGCGTATATCGTACAACAGAGAGTCATCGCAGTGGTGCATCGTCGAGCTTGTGTGTTCCTCTGCTTGCACTGTACTCGGCCAGGCGTGTTATGATACTTTACCGTACGCGGAAAAGGGCCCCGGCTAAATGTACATTTGGAGTTTGTTTGACAACTGTATAGGCGAATGCGCGCGAGACCACTCGCCAAGAGAGATTCTCTCTATTGCATGCAGCCGCGTCAACCTGTCCTATCGTATCCCCTTTACTCTCTTATATTATGTGAGCGTGCGTGCGATCCATGCATGTTGTACGTGCACATGCTCGTGTGTGTGCTCCGAGTAAACCGAGTTCACTGTTTCCGCGTTGTACCGACGATGCGAGCTTCGGCCTTGCGCTTCTTCTTTGTTGCAGCGGCCTGATCGTGCGTTCACCAATAGATTTTCGTTGAATCGCCGCCTCGGTGCAGGAGTGTATAGGCTTTTGAGTTTCTCGAGGCTAGGTCGATATTTCGAAATTGGATTCTTATCCTTGCTTTGGCTTCAGCCACTGTTTTTATAAATATATTTATATACCAAAGTTATTAGTAAAAAGGTAGCTTGTATATATGTATGGATACATTGTCATTGATTCTTCAAATGAGTTGTTCTTCGGTCATTATATATTTGCACCAATCATCTGAATTTGCATAGCATTTCTTCGACTTCCGAACATAAATCTGCGCAATGTTCCTCGGAGTAGCGGCTAACTTCTAAGAAACTAAGATGTGTCATGGATCCTTATGATGTATACGTTTCTCATGTACAAACTAGACTCTCTTAGAGCAAGTCTTCTGAGTATACGCCACTTCAAACGTGAGCGTGAGAATCGTTTCTTTTCGAGCTTCCAATCTCTCTCTTTTGATAAGCGTTTTTTTATATCTCCTCTAAATGACACTGCTTGTGAACAGTTAAATCGTACTCAAACTTTACAAATTCATTATTCAAATATACGTGCATTTGTTGATTTTTTCGTAAATTTATTATAATTAATTGTTTGAGATTAAACAATTTGAGCCAAATAAAAAGCATTAAATAATCCAGCAATAATAAAAAAAAAATTGGAATAAAATATCATATTTTGTTGACATATTCAAGACAATAAAATAAACAAAATCGATAACAAGTATTTCCAGGAAGAGCTAAAATAACAGATTTACGACCTTCCGCACTTCTGTCTGTACATCTTCGCTGTATGAACGACGGAGGGAGGAGGGGGAGGGGGCAAAGGAGCAACGCAGGATTACTCGGCGCAATAAAAGCGAAGCCTCCAAGTTATTACGCGAAATCGACTCATCGAGAATCCCGAAGCCTCTATATCCATCCGACTCCTCCTGTATATACACTCTCAACGCACGCACGGCAGAACAGCAGCAGCAGCAGCAGCAGCACACTTCCCCCGGCGAACTAGGCGAAAACTTAATCAACGCTCTCAGGAGTGTTTATGATTTTTCTTATTGGCCTCGTATCTCGAGGTCTTACGCCGACGTTTTCATTTTTGCCCCTTATATATACGCTCTACGAGAAAAACTTCCAAGAAGAGGGGGGAGGAAGAGCGAGAGAGAGAGAGATACGCGTAAAAGTTGGTATAGAGCGCAAAGTAAGAGTCGTATAAAGTGATGGCGTTGCGAGTAATCAAGGAAGGTAGAAACGACCGTTAAAGCGAGAGTTGCGATTCCCCGACAAATCCTCCTCGATATCACCCCGATCTGTATTAAACTCGCGCGTATAGATAGAGAAATGTGTGTACATATATATATATATATGTGCTTTCGCGCGTTGACACTTCCAGATTCTTCGCGATTTCGTCACGAGATTATACTTTCGATAGTGTATATATATATATAATTGTATAGCGATAGTTCAGGGATGACTAAGCTCAACGTCGTTTTCTAAATAATATACATAAACGATCGCCAAAGCCCATAACAAGTTGATTGACTTGTATATATCCATGAAAATTTGTGTTTCGGAATAAACTTCTCCTCGCGACTGAAAAAAGATAGACAGGTGTGTGGATATAACAAGTGATTTTTAACGCCTGATAGATAAATGCGGATAAACGCATATTTATATTAAGCTGCATTAGCATACTCGCCCGCTTATATGGATTCAGAAGCTGTTAATTAAGGATACGCACGAACATCGCGGCGTCTATCTCATTAATGCCAAAATCCGCATGCTTTCACAATAAGTCATTATCCGTCAAAGCTGTAGGCGCACTGCCTGCACCACGCACTTCGTTGGCAAACTTTCAAAAAGAAACTCTCTCTCTAGTTCTGATGAAAAACGTGCACACAGCTCGCATGCCTATCACACGCACACACACACACACACCACTAGAAATATCTAGCAACGAGATATGAAGGAAAAACTTTCATATACAACCAGTTTGTACACGATGTTTCCGCGTTTACACTAGAGCCGTCGCGGGAGGATCGAACAAAAGAAAAGGACCTCACATATTCTACATTCGTACTGTACACGAAAATATTATTCAACACAGAAATATTGTACACAAGGATATTTAGTATACACAAGAAATCTCTACACATTATTTTTGTAAAGTGACATGAAAAAAAAAATCTACACCAGAAAACTCTACACATGCTTATTCTGCACACGTATATTCTACACACGCATTTTCTACACCCATGTAAACTGTACACAATTCTTTTAACCTTAAATTATACAATAAAAAATTCTACACTGGGAATTTCTACACGCGCATACTCTGCACAATGCAAACCCTACACTGAGAAATTAAACATGTACGAAAACTTTACACCAACAACTCTACATACACTGAAAACTCTATACAGCTATTTTTTTTACAATTTTTTACTGAGAAAAAAAAATTATCAATCATCTTTACTATAACGATAATAGAATTGGGGATAACTATTTTTTAACAAATAACAGAAAAAAATAGTTGTGCAGAGTTTTCAGTGTGTGTAGAGCTGTTTATGGTGTAAAGTTTTCGTATGTGTTTAATTTCTCAGTGTAGGGTTTGCATTGCACAGAGATGTGCGTATAGAAATTCCCAGTGTAGAATTTTTTATTGTACAATTTAAGGTAAAGGTAGAGTTTTCCGATGTACAATTTTTTCATGTCACTTCACAAAAACAATGTGTAGAGATTTCTTGTGCATAATATCCTTGTGTGCAATATTTCTGTGATGAATAATATTTTCGTGTACAGTATGAATGTGTGTAGAATATGTGCAGTATCCACGGAAGCTCCGCGAAGACGAGGAAAACGTGTCTTATCATTTTACGTGGAAAAAACGGGGAGGAAAGGAAGGAGTGTGTTGATATAGGGGAGCGGAATAGAGCGCGGAAAGACATCGAGATGAAGAGCATATAAACACGATCGAGGCCTTGTCAGTCGAGCAATCGTGCGAATGGCTCGACAAATATACCGTCTTATGGAATCTTTCTCTCTCTCTCTTGTTTCATCCGAGCGGTGTAAGAGAGCCACAATCGGTCAGCCGCCCCGACAGCCATTACACATGTTGTCCATTTCGCGTTCAAACATTTCGTATACTCTCTCTCTCTCTCTCTCTATCTCTCTTCTTTTCCCTCGTCTCATTCTTCGTTCCCCGTTCCTCCTCGGCTTTTTTCAGACTATATCGATGGGAATGCCGAACGACCGTGCTTGAAATGTATACGATGACGTTTGTGGCTTCGTGAGAACGATACTTGCGCGCGTTATAATTCTTAAAATAAATTCGCTATTCTACATTTTTTCATTTCGGTGTAAAAAAAAGACTTGAAATTCAGCATCGATCGACTGTTAAAAAAAAACGAAAAATATATACATGCGAGAAATTCACTCAACCACTCGCAATTAACAAAACATCGATCGCACCTACACACGTACGATTGACGTGTTTGTCGCGCATCCGCCACATCTCCTTTCCTCCTCTCGAGCATACAAAAAAAAAAAAAATACTCGCGAAACTTTCCTCATCCGCGAAACCGATATACGAAAACTGCAGCACGCGGTGATGTGTGTTCTCGTGACAGAAAATGGCCGGCGCTCAATCGATCGAACTCCGAGGCGTATATATGCAGCAGACGCGGGTATACGAGCTCGCATGTGCATGCGGCAGTGTATCTCGTCGAGGTTACGTAATACGCGATGCGCCTCGGCCCTCGTAATAGAGCTCGCGTGTGTGTGTGTACATGTGAGAGAGAGAGAGAGAGAGAGAGAGAGCAGAGCCGCTGGCCCTTTGCGACCGAGAGTCTCTTCCCCCCCTAAATTATGATTAATCGGCTCGAGAGCTCGACTCGACTCGAGGAAACTCGATGGCTCTGGTCTGCAGTATATAATACGCTCTACGCCCGTTTGACGAAGAAATTGCTCGTGCTTTGACAGTCGATATGTTGAGGCACGTAATGGAAGAGCGCGAGTCCGGCCCTTTTTCGCCGTCTAGATTAAATATTTTTGTTTCGTGGAAAAGAACGATTAGGTGGATCGTGTGGCTGAATTGAAGAGGAAGGATGGACGTCCGTTGCATGGACGAAGAACGAAGGAAGAGTTAGCTCGGTTCTTAAGTATAAATTGTTTCTAAAAGGATTTTGATTTAAAACAAAAAAAAAAGATTATACAGTGAAATGTTAAAAAAGGGCTAAGATTCTATATATATATATATAATAAATCTGATGATATAAAAGCATTGGAAGCGATGAGGTTTGATAAACTAAATTAGACATAATAACATCGTATTAAATTAATTTCTGCGATAAATTTTGCTTTTTGCAAGTCTTAATAGCGGCGGCTTTCGAAGCGAATTAGCCGCCCGCGAGTGTGTCATTATTCGCCGAGCTTCTAACCAGAATGTACAAGTAGTAACAGACCAGATCTCATAATAAAAAAAGAAAACTCGTCAAAAATTATCCAGCTCCGCTTATTCCTACTTCGAGCTTATTCAAAGCAATGTACCTCGAAGTTTATACACGCATGAATGATATTAAACACGAGAAAGAATATAACAAGCGCTATGCGGTTAAAGCGCATGAGACTTATACAGCCGCGGGAGAGAGCGCGTGATCGAGGCAGTTTTATTTCAGGCGTTTATACACAAATATACAGAGATAAAAGCCAAGTTCATGTTGATTGCACAGGCGAGATAACGAAATCAAGGAAAAGAGGGAGATGGAGCGAGCGAGTGGCGCGTACGAGTGCAATGCGGTATAGGGTAAAAGGGAAAGAGAGAGAGAGAGAGAGAGAGAGAGACGAAGGGTCACGTGCAGTTGCCACCTTGTCTGACTGACAACAAACTGACTTATGCAAATACCCGTGGCTGCTATATCGCCAGCTCTTTCTCTCTCTCTCTCTCTCTCTCTCTCCTCGTCGTCGGGGTAATCTGATCGTAACAAAACGCAGCCGTTGCCTTTATACATACCATCTCGCGGATTGGGATTTAAATTATACGTGCAGTATAAGCAGCAATGGGCAAAACCAACCCCTCCGTTGCCCCTTTTTTTCTCTCTTTCTCTCTCTCTAGCTCTCTTATAGCTCCTTTGTTTTACCGTGCAAAATGCGAAGGTATATAAGAAGGCGCGATCGCTTTATTTGCGAATGCTCCTTTTCTCTAACCAAATTGAGGTGATTACCCCCCAAAAAAGTAATTTTTTGCAAGGCATAACAAATCCTTCTAAATAAAAGTCTGATAATAATAAGAAAATGTTATTTACCTGTATAATCTATTTGGATTGGAAGAAGATCAACGAAAACTTTGAAAACAAAAACAAAAAGCAGAAAGAAATATCGTATAGAGATAGTCAAAGCAGCATATCCACGAAGAAATAAAGCTCGATCGATCCACCGAATCGTAGGATCTCCTCTACACCATACACTTGCAGCACAAGACATTAAACATTATACCCTTAGGGGCTATCGAGTACAATTAAATTACCCCCATAGCCGGCCGCCTCATCTTTCCGCGTACGCAAATAAAGCACTTTTATCGCGCAGTCGTCCGAAGCGGTTGTGTGTATATATATGGGTGCAGTGCGGCCCTATACATACGTCGTTACTCGCGATTTCAAGCGAATGGACATAAATGCAACTCACGCGCGCGCGACTTCGACGGCCTCGTAAAAATTATTTCTTTTCCACGGTCGCATTCCTCGTTCGCCTGTCTCTGTTCATATCTGTGTGTGTGTGTGTGTGTGTGTATACGCGGAGGCGCACCGATGATTCCAATCCGCGAAGCCGTAAATCCGGATTAAAGCGTGATACGACAACTTCCGGATGTGTGCTCGAGCACTTTCCTTCCCCTCCGGGGACATCGCGCCGAGGAGTTTTGTTCGCCGCGCGCGAGCTGCTACTGCTGCTGCTGGCACACGGTTCTGGTATGGGATGGGAGGTAAAAATAGAAGGGAATCCAGTGGCAGTGCGGTTTCGATGCTCGTACTACAGCTCAATCAGTTTGTATTGTTCGCCGATTAAATTCGAGTGTTTGGCTTCGTTTTTGTTTTTCTCAAGGACCAATGGATTTTCTTTCTTCGCATACAGTTATTGTTAATAAAATAGTAATAAAAGCATAATTTAACTTTTTTCAATTTATCAAGCTCACTTCGCTTCTATCGACAGCATGTGTTAGACAATGAACGCAGACGGAAAAGGTTGTAAAAATAAGGTTCAGCTCGCGGGAATGCATTGCACACAAACTGCTTAATCGTTACCTATATATAACCTTAAAACACACAGCACTTAACGAAGGATACGCGCGAGACTAGGAGGACATACGCACACATGCAGTGAAAGCCAATCGAGAGACGTACGATGCAAAATCACACACATCTTCTTCCCGGTCGGCTTCGCGCGCGCGCCTCGCGTGAATCGCAATAATGGAAGAAAATTGGCACTTCTGAAAAGAAGCGAGCCGCAGAAAGCGAGCCCGGAATTAGATACTCACACACACGCACACATAGACGCACACGACACGGCGAGGTTTAGAGGCGCCAAGGCAAAAGAGACAAGGCATCGGACGTTGGCCATCGGAGAACTTTAATCATCGGCACTTGAGATCCGCGTCGTAATTACAATCAGACACCCCCTTGTTGCGGTGATCTCCCGCTACCTCACTCTCTCTCACTCTTGTACGCGCGCGCGCGCGAGAACCGCAGAGACGCTGTGGACCCACTATATACGCATAAGGGCATGTAAGAGCGAGACGAGGAATCGGATACGCGCCGAGAAAGGAGTCGAATACCAGCGTACACATGTATATATAGGTAAAGCTAGGCTCCGGGTCTATGATTAGTAGTGCTGGTGGTGGTGGCAGTGGTGGTAGCATCTGACCAGTGGACGAGAGAGACAGAGAGAGAGAGAGAGAGGTCCGTGGGCGATCTGCTACGAAGGACCCTTTCAATTAATCGTCTCTCGACGCTAGTTAACTTGAGATTCATCGCGCTGCGTGAATTCTCTCTCTCTCTCTCTCTCTCTCTGTCTATCCCTCGCTATATAGTTCTTGTTTTCTCGCCTCGATACTCGGATTCACGTACGCGACGACGCTGTGTGTAATTAAAATCTAAGAAATCTCGCTGCACGAGGGATGCGCGCATGTATGTGAGAGAGAGAGAGAGAGAGAGAGAGAGAGAGAGAGAGACAAAGCGAGTGGACACTAGAGCCGCTACGAGTGCAGCTTCTAATGTTATACACGAGGGATATAGGGTGACCTGCTGCTGCTGCTGCTGTTGCTCGGGACTTTTCGTTGTTAATTACGAGAGTGGTGGCTGAACAAGCTCTCTCTCCCTCTCTCTCTCTCTCTCTTGGAGTGTACATATATATGCTATAAGTTGGCTTGCCGGGTCATCGAGTTTTTAATGTAGAGATGCAGGGGCGACGTCTGTTTTTTACTTGTATATACCTCCGTGCACGAGTGTGTGTTTCTCTTCTGCGCCTTATTAGGGCGCTCTTCCCGTGAGTTGAAATTCTTCCCGGAGATTCCACTTGTTGACTATTGAAGGTAATGAGAAATAGGATTGCATCTCAATGGACCGTTCATTTGAAAAAATAAATCGTTTCGGTGCGAGAAAATACGTTGATTGCGAAAATTTTATTGCCAATGATAAACTCTTTGACGTGAAGAAACATTTTCACTGTGTTACATTTGAATTTAGCCCCGCGAACAAACAATTATCAAACCTAGCTTTCATTAAACAGACTGACGTATCAATCCAACTATTCATCAAAGCACATTAAATCTAATAAATCTTTCATTAATCATAGCGCTTCAATCAGCCGACGAACAAATTCAATTTCCAGCCGAGCACACACAGCGATCCTTACATATATATATATGTATATATTCCATCCGCTGCACGCAGTCAAAGTAACAAGCAAAATCTCCGCGGCAGCCAACCGCCGCGGCTTTTTCCGAATTCCATCTCTCCATCCTCCTCGACCCCGTCACACACCTTCCCCTCGCGCGCGCGCCCAACTCCCAACGCAAGAGCACGCAATTATTATTTTCCGGCGAATATAACGCGTTCGATCGAGAGTGAGAGCGAGAGAGAGAGAGAGAAGCGCGTCATTTCTCTCGGCATGACAGGTCGACAGGCACGGGCCGCCGCGCCGCTCGTCAACAAATTGCATCGCATTCGCACAATATATAATTCCATCGGAAATAATAATGGAAATGAAGCGACTGGCTCACGGGCTGTACAGCACGAGCGCTTTGGCGCCGTGATTGCAGCGTGCGGATTACAATATAATTTCAATAGGCGCCGGGGCTTCGCGCGTTGCGAGCGCATTCGCTCGAATTAACGGAGCACTTCGTCACTCTTGCCGAGCCTCTTATATTCGACAGCTTCGAACGGCGGAGTGTTGTTTCGACCTATACCCTCTGTACAACCTCCTCCTCCCACGCGCCAAACTCTCCTTGAGCAAATTCTTCGGAGGGTAGATCGATTTTCTTTTTTTTCTCCTTCTATTTGCGAGCTGCGAGATCAAACTCTTGCGCGATGTTTGCTGCAGTGCTTCGCTGGAATTTAGCACTCGTTTTCGTGATTATCGAGCGATCTAGTCGAGTTTGAGTATAAGACAAATTTGTGCGATTAGTTGTTAATATTTCAAATTGAATATGTCGATCAATTTTGAAAGTCGCACGATTTGTACGAAACGGAAGCAGCGCCGAATACGATTTCGGCGCGTGAAATCAATTCTAATTTTAACAGCTGCAAAACTCATTTATCCTGTTTTCTTATGATACATCGCTTGCGCGCATTCCAACAATCTCAGCATTATACGACCTTTTTTTTTATACATATACGTCCGTAGAAAAACAGAGCGAGCGGCGGCTCGACGTTTCTATTTGCGCTCGTCGATCAATCCCCTCCCCTACCACCCGCCGTCCGATGCCTACCCGTCTTCTAATCGCTCGCTGTACGTCCCGGGTGAAAATTACTATTCAGCTGAAATTACAAGCTGCATGATTCACATTTGAAATACGATTCCGCTCTCTCGCGGCGTCGGCGGCGGCGGCGTCAGCAATATTTTCAAGAGCGAGCAAATTATGAGGCTCTCTCGCGCGAGGGGTTATGCGCGAAGAGAAGAAAAGGAAAAGGAAAATAAAAACTGTACGTGCAAAGGGGGCACACACACACATAAACATACGTGTGACGCGAGTGTGTACACTCTGCACATGTGCTTGTAATGCAGCGTGAAAAGAAAGGGAGAAAGCGCGTGCAAGATACATTATATATCGCAAAAACTTTGTATATATATATATTTTTTAACTGTTATAAGCTATCGAGATTTTTATTCGACGTTTCAATAATACGCACCGCTTAAACCAAATTAGAATCGGAATGCGAGTGAACATATATACTTAAAATGAATTTAGCAAAGCGCATAACATCGGATTCAATACTAAGCAAATACATCACGCACTCGTTCCCGCGAAATATACCATTAGAGCGATTAATCTGTCCGCTTATATATATGCGCCTCGAGCAATAAGCTATGCAGTCGGTATTATAGGGTCGAGCGCACAAGCGTTAACACGCTTAATTTATGTTTTTTCTCCTCGCGGACTCCACGCGCGCTTATCACCGGCCTTTTCTCGTCTTTTCATACACACATAAAATGCATTTCTCCGCCCCCCTTTTATCAGTGTCCACGTGTCACGTACACACACACGCACACATAGACACATGCGCGCAGGTATACTTGTATAATAGCAGGTGCGATTGGGCGCGCGCATGCAACGGAGCCAAAGTGTCATTTCCCGGGCTGGAGGCAAACGGACGCACGGAGTCAGCGGGCCTCGACGACTCGACACGCACCCAATATAATATAAGCAACTCTCTGGGCTGTACGTATGCGTCTATGTATGCAGAGTGCGTGATGCAGGTTTATGCGCGCCGACAGGGAAAACGAGAGGTGTAGTATATGTCTGTGTGTGTGTGCGTGTGTGAGAGAGAGAGAGAGAGAAGGGAGGAAAAGTCGTTTAACAAAATGAGTGTGTCCTTTCTACACCCACTGGTTTAATCGAGACCAAAGTTTTTGCCGGTAATCTCGTTGTTTGAGACTGTGACGGGTATAGGATCGGAATATGAGCGTCTGGCAGAGTAATAGACCGATGCAGTCGTTGAATGTCAAAGATTCGAATAGCTATGCATAGCTGTTTTTTTTAGCAAAAATTCGGTTTGATCAGATAGTTTCGTTTTAATAATTATTTTTTTATTTTCAAACTTTTTAGTTATACAAGAGCACGTGTGTATCATTCAAGAAATGTAGCAAAATTCGAATTTCAGGACTTTGAATTCACCCGTTTGTGATTAAGTTAAAATTCGCTAGTGCCTTTCAACGTATAATTGAGCGGCAATTCAACTTGACCCCCAAAAACGGGGGAGAAAAATAGGCTACTAACTAAGGCCTTCGGATTCCAAGTTAACTCAGCACCAACAGCCGTGACTCAGAAAGCCAAACGGCTGGACTTCCTGTTCAACCATCATATTTTCTTTGTTTGCTTTCGTAGATGCACGCGTTAACCGCTAATATTACTGATCACTGCGGTTCCTATTATATACAATAATTACAACTCTCGGTAAAAGTGTAGCAGTAAATGTTGCAATGCACTTACAAGCTCATCACCATCGGCTTTCTCACAGTACTAAAATAAGACCTTTTATAATTATAAAAGCATTTAAAAGTATTCGAAATTGTTAAAATCAATTTCTGTAATTAGAAGCGAAGAGAAATCGCATGTGCATAGCTGAGTGAAATTTATTCAATTTATTGCCTCGATCGTTTATAATCTTCGGGAGTATAAGTAACTTGGGAAATTTTGTTAATTATTAATGTATACTCATTATGTAAGGAAAATAAAATAAATTTCTGCTGCGTAACTGAAAGTTCTTTTAAATTACATAATCTGCTCCTTAGATATATTAATTTAATAATTATATTATGGATAAAAATTAATATCTTCAGATTTCGACATTTCATTTACGTTTTTTCCCCCCAATTTTCAGTAAAAACGTAGAACGAAATTATTAATTAACAACGTTTCCGCTGTTCAATACAGGATTTCCAAGCTAGACACGTGTTTGTTCAAGGCTTATCGCGGGAGATAACAATATTTAAATTAATCAATCGATTTTGACTTTCCGAGCTTATCGCGATAGGGCATTTCAGTCGTGTATGTTAAGGGATTAGCCGCGTAAAATGAAACCACTCTATTCATTTGAAAGTTCTTAATCCACGGGCTTTATTGCCGGATAAATAAAGTCAATAGTTTTCGGTAAATGTACTCACAAAAATCTAATCCCCCGCACACAATGATTTGCCAGCATATTAAAAGGTAATGCGCATCTATGTTCATCAAGTAATATTCTACAGCTTTATGACAATAATAAATTTTCATTTTTGGCCTTCTCGTGATTAATTTAGGAATTTTGACAAATTACCAAAACATTACTGAAGTATTTTTAGTTTTTGAACCTAACTTTCTCGAAAGATACACTGAAGTTTTCTTAGACACATGATCAAACGTACCTTACAACCCCAATTAGTAATTAAAATAAACCTTATCCATTCGACAACCCAACCAGCTCCAGATTAGGACTCGTCTTTATCCTCCTTATCGTCCACGTCCCAAAGCGAGCAACAGCAGCAACAGCTCACCAAAACTTCCACGCATACAAGGCGTGGCGCCTATATATATATACACACACACACACACACACATTGCGAGTAAGTAGCTGTTGTCGGTAGAAGCGTTTGCGCTCACAGCTGCTACCGCCGATGCTCGTGTATATAAGCGACCTCCTCAGCCGGCGGCCCTGTCTCTATCACTGTATCGCGCGTATAATTTTTATCGACGCCGGGGCTTTTTCCGGGGGTCGCAGATGCCGCGGCCCAATGGCAAATGGAAGCCGCCAATTGACACGAGTCACGACACACCGGGTATATAAGCCTAATGACTCTGAGTGTTTGCGGCTGCGGCTCAGTGAGAGAGAGAGAGAGAGAGAGAGAGAGAGAGAGAGACCGAGAGGAGATGCGATCGTTGCTTGATACGAGCGTCTCGAGAGGGAGATTATGAATAAAGAAGTTTAGAATGATGTAGACTTGGGTTGGGGTTATGTGTGCGGTGCTCTTTCGGTGAGTGGAATTTTGATGTTTAGCTTCTGGGCCCTGCTTTATTATTCACGCGGCTCATTCGACTTTATGGATCTTAAGCATTGCGCGAGCGATAGTTTGCAGGGTGAAACATTGAGAGAGGGTAAAGAACATTCAGGCTTAGACACTGACACGCGTGGCACAATGTCACAAAGAATCGGTAGTTTTACAAACGCAATTTTCAGCGATGACGTAGAATAAACGCCCTAATCATCCACCAATTTACAGTACAAATAAGTACGTGTTGTTCCAAGTAACCACCTTGTCGACCGGTTCGATCTTTGCAATTAACACGGATAACAAACGCATGCGTCATACCAGTGGGTGAATTGAAAATTATCGATCGACATATAGCAGAGTTTGACGAAGTAAAAAACCGATGGACTGGAAAAGTTTGCAGCTGTGTAACGTTATATATATATACCTATAAACATACGTGTTGTAAGCTCGAGCTGCTTTGTTCGTGTCGATTCAATCGGCCGACTATTAATATCGCCTCATCATCGCTATTGCAGCCTTTGTTTATCGAAACGAAACTTTTTCAGAGCACTTAATACAATCGATTCCCTACTACGTCTATCTTATCTGCTCGGTGTGAAATTAAAAAGGGAGGCGCGCGTGCAGCAAGTGGAAATATACGTGTTTTAGGTAATTTTGGTAGACAATAATGAATTTCGCATTAATAGTAAAAAAGATATTTTGATCAAGTAATTTCTAAAATACACTGTAGCGCAAGTATACGGAAGAGTTAATAAGTCTATTTTTGGGATGGGAAAAAAATTCAACTGTGAAAATACACGTTAAGCGAAATATTTTTTAAGGGTGTATCTTAAAAGGTGTTAAAAAGCTAATTACTCGTAACGCACGAGGTTCGTATTAATTAACACTGGAATCCAGAAAATCACGCGAGACTTTTTGATTCCCGTTTGCTGCTGCAGCAGCATCGCGCGCGCCCCATCCCCCGCACCATCACATTTTTCATGCTCGTCTCTCTCTCTCTCTCTCTCTCTCTCTCTCTCTTGCCCGCCCCCTCCCACTATTCTTCTCTGTCTCTCTTTCTCTCTCACTGGCTGTTTCGCGAATCCGCAGGCCTCGTGGAATGTCCCTAGTTAATTTTATCTCTCTTTCTCTGTCTCTCTCTCTCTCTCTCTCTCTCTCTCTCTCTCTCTCTCTCTCTCACTCTGGCCTCGAATGTAAGCGCCGCCTGGGAGAGAGATAAAGCTGGAAGAAAGAGAGAGAAGCGCTCTGCTTTTCCCTTGTCCGCAGCCTCCCTCTCCTCTATATATTTTTCCTGCTGGAAGCTCTCTCGCGACTTAATTAATCGCATAACACGGGGCTTAATGAAATCAGAACTCCACCCACCTTTGGGCTCGGCAACTCCTCTCTCTCTTCTCATCCCTCTTTTGCATCCCGTTCTCTCTCTTGCTCGCTCGACCCGTCGATCTCTCTCTCGCGCTCCATGCCGAGAGCTTTATAGTTTAGCGAAAAAAGAAGAGAAAGACAGAGGGGGGCGGAGAGGAAGGAGGAGGAAAAAGGAAAACGGAAATATTTGTCGAGAAATACTTTTTCCGCGACCCGACGAGCGCAGACTCTCTTGAACGGTGTGTATAGTAGATACCGTATTAGGTGTATATATATAACTGGTGCAGGCCTGCGAATCCGAGGGAGCGAGAAACAAATCGATGACGGCAAGTATGTAACGTGAATTCTTTAAAGGCGGATGGAGCATTTTTATATTCCGTGCAGATCGAAAACCCTCGATATTCTAATCATTATCCCGATAAACGAATTATTCGAATCGCGCTGAAATAGCAGAATGATTAAACGTATAAACTTTTGTTACCGTCATCGGTTGACAAGCCAACAAAAAGCCAAGAACTCGATCGGTCGTTTTCCTAAATTAAAGTTGCACAAATTAGATTCAAAGTTAATTTCGCCAGCTACGAATGAAAGCGATATAATGCACACCCCTTTCGTCGTTCGAATCGAGGAGAGAGAGAGAAAAAAATATCAATTTCGAAAGCTGCCTCGATTAAAATCGCCGCGCTTCCATTGTCCACGCGACCGGAAGAGCCTGCGCGCGAAGAAACCGCCTAATCACGAAATTCATTATAACAGCCTAACGTGTTTTCGCTAGAAAATCGTCGCTATGCTTATTTAAAAGGGTGCGATGCACACCGATGTAGGGATAGGGTGGGACGAAGGAGAAAAAAAGAGAGAGTTCTATTACCTGCAGAACTACATTAATGCTAAATGAGAATGCAAGAAAGATTAATGGAAAACAGTTCCGATTGTATTGCGACCGAAGTAAGGTTTAAAAAGTAGTCCGCAAAATATATAACTTATTATTAAATGACAATTTGATTTTTAATCATTATACACCCGAGTGTTACATAAAAATTTATTCGTATAATAATTATCAAATAGAGTATAAAACATTCATTCGGTATAACTAGGTATTAACATAACGAGATATATATTCTATTTCGAAAAGCATCGACTCAAGAGCTTAACGCGAAAATGGTTAAGAGCAAGCGAAGCTAAAAGAGAGGGAGAGAGAGAGAAAATGAGAGGGTGAAGGGAAGAAAAAGGGTTACTCCTTCGTAGCCGGTTCGAGAAAAGGGTCGGCCTTGGAATCATCGCGGGGACTTTACGCTCGGGCACCTGAGGTTTTCTCACGGCGCGTTTAGCCCTCCTACAGCAAGCACAGTACAGAGAGAAAGAGAGAGAGAGAGAAAAGGCCGAGGTATTAATATCAGTCGGACGAAGATCGCCTTACGTATTTGCGCGTGTTCGCTCGTTAAAATAATAAGCGCGCTTCGATGAGTGTGAAAAGCCTCTCGACCCAACCATAGAGAGAGAGAGAGAGAGAGAGAGAGAGAGAGAGAGAGAGAAAGGGGTTTCAACGCGCGTTACGATGCACAGCGCAAGAGAGCGCCTGCCTAAAATTGCCAACTTCGTCTGTGTATATAACCTCTCCGAGGCGTCTTCTCTCCTTTTGCGCCGCGGCGCGCGGTACAGTGATTAAGGGATTCGGTGGGTCGCGTCAACGCGATGAGACAAGTAATTTAATTCGCCGTGGCGAAAGTGCCGTACTATATATACACGCGTGGCTTTATGTGTATATACAACCCGCGTCTGTTGGTGTTAACAAAAAGAAAGAAAGAAAAAAAGAAGGACGCGATGTTCAATGGCGATGTTTATTTTTAATTTACCCACCGGCTTTTGTTTAACGGAGACAGAGAGATCATCGCCGTCGCGTCTTTTTCACCCCGTGTGTGTGTTGCGTATACAGCTCGAAGGTGAAGGAAAGAGCAATCGGTCATGTTTGCCGTTGCTGGTTTCTTCCGAAATAAAAAATGCGTCCTTTTTTCAATCTAATCCAACATCGTTATTTTTCCATGGAATTAATTTTTTTGCTGCGATTGACGCATTATCCCGACGAGAAGGTAAACGGATAAGAAACAATTCCTGCCGGGATGACAGAATTTTAGACGCGGGTATAGGTAAGGTATATAGGAGAGAGTAAGAAAACTCTGCGCGGCAGACAGTGACGCCCGAGAGAGATAAATCGTTATCGTCTAAAAAGCTCTATATAGGTACATGCCTCTTATCATGGATTATTGCTCCGGACTTTATCAATCGCTAATAGCTCAATACAACTGCCGCGTGTCCGAATAAATTTTCAACTCAAATAGAATTTCAGGATCAATTGCAGCGTCAGGCGGGCGCATATGGCTCTCTCCCTCTCTCTCTGGTCTCGACTTGGGGAAAAAAGTGTAATAGACGCTAGAGAGAGGCGGCGTTGGCAGCAGCACTCGGTATCATGCAAATTGCACCTGATCCTATCCATATCCATATCCGTATATCCATCGAATTAGAAAGCTGGCGAGCGTGCGATATATGAAGTGCGCGCGCGGGGATAGTTCATAGCGCCTCTCTCTCTCTCTCTCTCTCGCTCTCTCTCTATCTCTCGATAGTTACGATAGATAGAGACTAGAGTGGCAAAAATAATTGCGAAGTGAAAGAGAGAGAGAGACTATACGCGCTACACGTACAAGCGTATAACATACACACATCCTCACACACACAGGCGCGTAGCTATACATTACTATCATATGGCACTCGGGGGTTGTACATATATACCCGGGGCCACGTCGCCCGCCGACGCAAAGATGTATAATTGCATCAGCCATCGAATTCGGTTACTCTATGGGCGAGTCTGATGCATAAAATGACAAGGGAAATTCAGTTATAGTTTCCGCTTCACAAAGCGAACGGCGCAATGGCTCTCTCTCTCTCTCTCCCTCTCTCTCTCTCTCTCTCTCTCTCTCACAGTGCCTGCGTACTGCTGCCGATGGTTGCTGTTGCGCACTGCACTGCCGCGAGCTTCGCTGTTGCTGCTGCTCTCTCCTCGAGCCTACACTGCGCGTATTATATGTATATGCCCGCGACCGAAACGGTTTCATAGCCTCCCTCTCTCTCTCTCTCTCTCTCTCTCTCTCTCTCTCTCTCTCTCTCTCTGCGCCACCGTCAGCAATGAATATGTACGTCTACATTTATGCCTGTATATGTATGCGCGGCACTGTAGGAGAGTGATCCATGTATGTATGGAGGCGATGCTGCATTTTGCATGTGCGTTGGTAAAAGCGGCGAACCGCGCGAGCGCGAGCTCGACTGTATATTTGCCGCCGCTGCCGTTGCCGCTGCTGCAGAGTTGATATCGCGCGAGTATATGAGAGAGTAAACGGGTTCGGGCCGCTTACGTATGCTCGAATATGTATATCTGCGTGAAATGCTGTGTGTGTCCATTGGACGTCGTGTAGTGAATCGACGGAGCTCTATTATAGAATTTTACGCGCTCTATATAGTGGCACAAAGAGGTAGTGGACAAGAAGAAGCTGTGAGAGAACCAGTTGGAATTGCGACGAATTTCAACGCTCTTCGGGCGATATATTGGGAGGGAAACGAATCGATGGACAGAAAATGGAAGTGCTTATTAACGCTGCGCTGTGTGGAAATGATGCGCCTGCTGCGAACAATGATTATGGAAATATGCGTTTTATTCTTTCGTATTTGGAATTTTTATCGCGAGTTTGAGTTGCTATTCTATCAACCGGTGAAGTTATTCTTTTATATGGATGTTCCATAAACGAAATTTATTGCAAAACAGATTTATGAACATAGTATTCAAACGAGAACTCAACTCCTATCACTCCTTGTCTCCTTACGTCTATACAGACTTCCAAGGGAACAATTTGATTATTGGAGCGCGAGTCCGTATGAGTCCGTATGAGTCGAGACGAAGGAAGAAATCCGATTAGGAACAATAAAGTGACTCATATTCGCTGACAATTTCGGCAAATCATGGCGTAAAAGTTAGATAGAACATCACAAATGGCGTTAAATGCAATTGTACTTTTTTTTGTCCCGGAAAAAAAATGCAAGGATTAAAAGAAAAATTAACGAGGTATCGATTTAAAAAGTATTCACATTAACTTAGAAGTGAAAGTATACTATAAATCATATAATGAGATTAAATACTAATGAATCATTTAATTCGGAGTGCTGTCCAATTAAAAGTCATTGAAAAAAAATCCTCTTACCAACAAACCGAATACATCCCACTCGACCCTTAAGAGCTGCTCACTCCACTAACTGTACGCATGACTTCATACAAAGATACTCTACACGCATACACACACGTAGTATATATGTATACACATACATTTAGGATTGAAAGGCCGAATTTGAGAGACTCTGTTGGCGTGGCAGGAGAGAGAGAGAACAGATCGCTGTCCCAGCGGCGCGGGCTTTCATCAAGACTTCATTAGGTCGGCGTAAATGTATTATGACTTCTGATTGAGTGAAGCGCCGCTGTATATTATAGCGTACCAAGTCCCGCTCGCTTTGTACTTGCGGGCCTCCGTTTCCCGAACTTCTCGCTCTCCCCTCCATTATCTCGTTCGCCTGTTCTTTGCCCACTTCTCTTTTTCCATACAGTATTATTATGATTCGATGACGACTGCTCCTCAGTTTTGGCTTACGATTGATAATTAAAATTTTTGCCTCGACACTTCCGTATTTTTCGATTAATTCGTGGCGCTTCGAACTTTTAACGAATCTCCATTCCTATATAACGTATTCAAAGCGATTTAGAAGAAAGAGTGGTCCAATCAGCGATCATACCAGACTTTTAATAGACCCGCGGTGAAATAATAGACGTCCAACAAGAGAAAGAGAGAGAGAGAGAGTGAGCTTACGGGTGCAAAGGAGAAAAGGCAAATATAGACTTTGAAGAAGAAACGGCGCGAGCGCTCGTAAGCCTTCGCCAAGTGGGGGAGGCAGGGACAGGGTAGGAAGCGACGCAGCTTTTTTAATCCTCGGAAATTAAAAATGCCCAGGCATCAGAAGCAGCAGTAGCAGCAGAGGTCCGCGAGAGAGAGAAAGATAGTGTGTCTGTCTCTCTTTTCAAAGAGTCTTTGGCCATTTACACAGTCCCGCACAGCTTCTTGCCGCTATATATCACGAGTGTATATATACGGCTCGTGGCGTTTTCCAAGTGACGCGCCGCGCGGCCCGATTCCCGTCGCTTCGGCTCCATTTACAGAAACCCCATCAAAGGGATTGTGGCATTACGCTTTGGAGTTTAGCAGCCGGAAGATGCTCTCTCTCTCTCTCTCTCTCTCTCTCTCTCTCTCTCTCTCTCTCTCTCTCTCTCTCTCTCTCTCTCTCTCTCTCGCTCTCTCTCTCCCGAGTGAGTGCCGGACTGTCGCTGCTACTCCTGCCACACTGAAAAGGGCTGAGCGCGCCACGTCCCTATGTATATATGTATGTGTGTGTGTGTGTGTG
>UELV01164483.1:0-16187 GCA_900490015.1 Megastigmus stigmatizans
ATATATATACATATATATACATATATATATAGAGAGAGGCTGCATTATACGTGTACGCGTTTGCATTTTCACGACTCGGAGATCGTATATTACTCGGGGAAAATGTAAAATCCCTCGCGCACTGCCCACACGGACCATCTCTCTCTCTCTTTCTCTCGACCTCTCGCCCCTCACTATACACCTCTTGCCACCTTTCGTCTCGCTTTCCCTTGCCCTCCCACCCACCCACACATACACGCACGCAGGTCCATAGGAAAATGTTGCGTTATTATTTCCTTGGCGTGCATAAAAGAGAGCGCGCCGCGGCGGAATATTATTCGCGACAATGGAACATAAAATGCGCCGTAGAGCGAGTGAAAACGGGAGAGTGCGAATGAGCCGAGCGGTGCAGGGGACGATGGAGAGAGTATATAGAACGGTAGAGAGACGAGGTGCGCAGGACAAATAGCGAACTTGCAGAAGCGCTGCAGCAGCGCACACACGATGCGCCTGGCGCCTGCGTGTGCAGCAGGTCTGCAACTTCAAAGGCAGCTCTGCACTCGCGGACCGCTTGCCTCACTTCCCCTTTCTTTCCTTTTTCCTCTCTTTCGTGCACAGTATATGGTATGTATACCTATGGCTATATATGCTGTCATGCGCCCGATTGTCCCCGCAGCAGCGTGTCATTAGCCTAGTGTAAACATAAATGCTTTTTCCCCTTTTCTCCCTTACTTACCCTGGCCAACTCTCTCTCTCTCTCTCTCTCTCTCTCTCTCTCTCTCTCTCTCTCTCTCTCTCTCTCTCTCTCTGTTGTATTTTGCGCCGAGAGACACATCATTATGTTGGAGCTCACTGCGTGGAACGCGTCGATGCGAGAATATAAGCATATGTATACATGTAGCCGCGGCGAAACACACTTTGGCGGGCTTTGCAATGAAATTTTCACCGACAATTCGAGCTATCGATAAATTCCGTACTTTTACCTTTATAGAAACCATCATTGAAATTTTAGCGTCATAAATCAAGTTAGGGTCGAATAAAAATCAAACCGAAGTTTCATAAGTGACCGTAACAAAAATCTTTATACTTCTTATCTGTATACTTAGTATAAGTAGATACATATCGAGTCAGGTAAGACATCAGAGTCTTGTTGTATCAAATGTGTATATGAAAAAGCGTCGCATATAAAAAAAACAGCAATATTAAATCCAAAAATAGCACGTATTAGAAAGTTATGATTGAAGAACCCTATAAACTGCTCAACCCATACATCAAAAAGGTCTCTCTAAAACACGTTACATCCTGCGGCCTAATTCTAGTTCACGCTTATTTTGCCTTTGAATTGTTTTTAGCTAAGCTATAAATCCAGTGAGCTGTCGGCAAGCTATACTGGACAGGCTATGATTTTGCGTAATTTAGCACACCGCGCAAAACTCGCTGGCACGCAAAAAGAGCGCCAAAGTATCTGCATAAATTTCAGTCGATTTTCCGTTTCGCCACTCGAATGGCCATGACAAAAAAGTGCTCCACCCCCGAATTCCCAAGACACGGATCTAAGTGCAGTGTGCCCATGTCATTGTTGTCATGAACAGGTGAATCGGGTGTATAGGAGCAAGAACAATTGCAAACTGGACTCTCTCTCTTTCTCTCTCGACGGGCACGCAGCAGCTGCGTCATCGTTGCGGCGAAGTGATATAGTGTATACACCCGTAGTGTTCCCTCCAATTCCCTGTCTCTCTCTCTCTCTCTCTCTCTCTCTCTCTCTCTCTCTCTCTCTGTTAGTCTCGCATTATTTTCGCGATATATAGCCTCGATGTGCACGTCCATCCTGCCACGTACTTATAGACGGGGAAGGACCCCTTTGAAGAGTAGACACACTCGCCATATATATATATATATATGCGTACAGGACAGCTAGTTTACCGTAATTAGTTTCACTTTGGGATGATAGTTTTGGGGAGGAAGTTCCTACGGGTCGGCTTGTTTTGCAGCTTTCTCTCTCTCTCTCTCTCTCTCTCTCTCTCTCTCTCTCTCTCTCTCTCTCTCTCTCTCTTTCGCCCTCGCGAGCTTAATGCATGTGTATACACAAGTGCACACCAGTGTGTTTGCTTCTTCTTCTGCGAGCGAGTGTGTTGAACGGGGCGCGCATTCACAATGGCGATACATTATATTTCGCACAATTTCGCCGTGTGCATGATGCATGAGCTTAGCGCTCGGGTGTGACAAGTAAATAACGCGGAGCTCTCTCGCGAGGCTTTTGTCTATATCACGTGTACCGTAGAGTGTGAGGACTTTCTTTTATTCTGCTCGCGGCCTGATGTGTGCTTATATTCGTATACTGCGCTGCTTTCAGCTCATGACTTTTTGGCAGCTGAATATCTTCTTTTTTTCTTTCGGTAGAGGAAAAGTTTTATCGGAATTGATTCGGAGAGGAGATGAGCGTTCTATACTTGGCAGAACTTTTCCCCTCTTTTTATTTTGTTTGCTTGTTTTTATATGCGCGAATCGCTAGATGCGGAGGAATGAAAATAGATTGCGTATAGCGGAGAAGTTATCTTGGTGCTGTTTCATCGATGCAGAACTGCGGAACTTCCATCTTCCGCAGTCTGCGCTTCGGTAGAAATTTTTAATAATTCCTGTGTGTTGAGCTAAAATGAACCGTGTACTTTATTTAATTATTGGCCGTTAACGTATATGTGCTCTGCTTTTAAAAATAAGAACAGACTGAAAATCGATATTGAAGTATATAATTCTTTTCAATATCGGTTTGTGTATTATGAAATCACTTTGGTCTGACGTTTTTGCTTATAAATAACCAGCCATCATATATTAAGAAGATTCTTCTGGTATAGCACGTCAATATACCTAGAGTCTAAATTGAATATTGCGGCTATGTTGCAAAGTTTTGCAACGTAAAATGTAATTCTGTTATTAAAAAGATTTAACCTTTTTGGAAATAATGCAGGTTTTCACAGTTGAATAACCTATTATTTATTTAAGCTAATTACGTCTGTTAACTTCTTCAAAATCATCTATTTTATCATGATCTTTTCAAGTTTCTGACTCTCAAAGGGGCTGATTCGACTTTTTTTCTGAGCTCAAAATGTTTCTCAAATGTTGTTTCTTCATTGTTTTAAATTTTGCTGAAAAGGACTTGTTAATTTTATCATGGTCATTGATTAAAGTTCAAAATTATGTCATTTTCCACAAGACTCCGTGTTAAATGTCTAAAAGAATGTCTATTAATTTTTCGTTTCATAGACCGGGTCGGTCCTCAAAAATTTAACCACAGTTAATTTCAGTTAATATGTACTTGTATTATGAATATGAATAAAACCCACTTGTAAAATCGTTAATCAGAGGAACGTTAATTCATTCGATATATTTACGCACAGTTAAGAAAACAATTTTAAATGATTAATGTAAATGTAAGTAATAATTAAAATCGAAGTTAGGGGAACGATGAAATCCTTGTATCTAAATTATTTTTAATTCTACATTGAAATATGAAAATTTTTCGACGAATAAGTAATACTGAATAAGTGTATCTTTCCGTAATTCAATTTTTTTCATACTAATTCGATCAATGCGACACCTAAGTAGTTCGATGCGACGATCGAAATTCGATAGATCACGAATAGAATTTTTATATAAGGGACTTTTATTGCCGGTATTTATTTTATTGAAAAAAATTTCTGCGGTTCTACGAAAGCAATTGGTACTGTAAAGCTTATTTTTTAGTGATATTCTTGCGAAAGGCTCACTTTCTAGCTACAAATATTTATATTTGTTATTACTTTGAATCTTTAGCACTTAACGATTAAACACTTGAATCTTCAAAAATACTTTCTACTTTACATATATGTCTTTTCTTTATCAATAATCTTTCTTTCAAAATATTAATGTGATAGAAAACAATAAATTACGACTTCTTCTTTAATATATAAGCTACGAAAAAACTATACACTGTGTGATTTGTTTGATAATCTATTTAAACGGACATATTTTACAACAGATAATATTTTCATAAATTTGAATTAAAGTATTAATTTATATAACAATATTTTGAAGTTTGGCGCCATTCATAACGGATACTAACTATCCATAAACAATTAAATCGGGTCTTTAAATTCTTCACAACATCCGACCACCACTTTTTTTTACGTATGAAAATTTTCCGACCATCGCTAGTGTATTTCGTACTGTTCATGACGTTTCTTTATATGTATTTTCATTAACAGAAACGGTATACATGTTTACGAAATCCAATTAAGTGATCAAAGTGCAGGATTATTGGATTCATTTGAAATTTCCCACATTTTATAAATGAATTTCCTGTTTGGAAACATTCATGTCACTTTTCATCATCAGAGCCAAAGCTTTTTAAAAGAACTTCATTTTTCGAATCGCGGATAAAATTGTTCGCGAAAATGGAACAGCCTTTAACCAGATTATGGCACAAATAAGTCTCTCTTATGCAGAATATTATTAAAAAAAAACAAGTAAAATTAATAGTAAGATAAAGAAATATTAAAATTGTTAATTTTCGATTGAACTCAATGCAACGAAGCTCGTGAAAAATACGGGGGGAAAAGCTGCAGCGTCCAACAACCAGCTGATCAAGTGCACGAGATGAAGCACGCACACTGGACTAAAGTTCGGAGTCTACACAGCGACCAAATGGCATCCGACAACAAGGACTCGGGTTATCCTGCCAGGAATCAACGGCGTTCCCGGGAGGCTCGCGTGCGAGAGATTCTCGGCCGGAGCCACACGCGCATCCCCCTTCTATCAAGCCTGCCGTTATCAATTAAACCGAGCCTTTCGGACGTTTTTGCAATAAGCCAAATGATAAATTTCAATCGCTACACACGGCCGAACGAGGGCTATACTCTCAGCTTCCACTGGAATATTAACGAGGGCTTGATCTTTCTTTCTGTCTCTGTCTCGCTTCTCTCTCTCTCTCCCCCTCAATCCCCTATTTCTCTCCTCTCTCTCTCTCTCTCTCTCTCTGTCTCTCTCTCGTCCTATGGCGCGAGTCATCGCCACGCAATCTTTCACTCGAACGTCGGCTCGCAATCCTCTTTACTTGTTTATATACACACTGAAGAAACGCTCCATCACCAATCCGAATCTATATACGCTTTTCCGCAGGATATATAGGCCACCAAACCTGACCGCAATCACGCTTAATAGTTAATTTCGTAATCGAAATTGGGTTATTTGTCAGTTCACTTATTAGCTCCTCTCCATTACTTCTGTATGTAGCTGTCCTCTTTGTACATATAATGCAGTTTTGCTTTTATTGCGCGCAGCTCGTAAATAATGCAACGGCAGTCGCAAACATCGTAGCTGAAAAATGAAGCATATAAGCGAAATAAATTATGCAGTTGCCTAAAGTCAGACGTACATACATGTTTATATAGATATGTACATACAGCAATGATGGATACACCGATGTGATGGATGCCTTTATAAAAATACATCGCTGCTGCAGCTCGGCCCGAAGTTCCACTTCTTTAGTCGTGTGCTTACTTAATTTGATGCTTGCACTTCTCTCTCTTTCTCTCTACTTGTAAATAAAATATTTCTCTCCTGTTTATTTATTTGTGAATACACATACATTGCATTTTTTATTTAGTTTATTATTCGATTCGTAAAGGGCATATTTAAATACTCAAAACTAAAAGATGAAGCAATTTATACAAGCACAGTCTACAAAAAAAATTATAACTATATGAGGATGTTAACATTAGTTACATATAAAAAAATTTATTGGATCTCGTCACTTTGCGTATTTTCCCTCCGTGAACTAATTTTTTCTCACGTTGCAGACGATATTTTTTACGTGAGTTTCGAGAAATGAAATACTTATTTTTGGATCAAATTAAAAGAGTATGTGCGAAATAAGTGATATAACCGATTAATAGCTTACTCTTGTCAGTAATTACAACAGAACATTGAGCTGAACATTAAATTTAATTTTATAATTAAGATACTTATATACAAGATTGTAAGATTAAATAACATATTGCGTAATGGAATATAAGATTGTACTGCATTTTAACTATAACGTCCGTTGTCCCAGTTAAGTTATCCGCAGAACACAATTAATCCAACGTTCTCGATACCTGTAAAAGAGAATGTAGTTTTGACAAAGATCTTCGATGACTTACTTAAAAAAAAATTATTTTATTCGCCTGTTTATTGACGCGCCGGAACGCAAGAGCATGCGTAAATACGTTAGCTCGCACACAGATACATCTGTGATGTCATGTGTGTAGGTGCAGTGTGTACTCGGAAGCTTGCAAGCCCCGACTGTGCTAATGGAAAGGGGTTAGTCGGCGAAATGTAGAGAAAGAAGGATAGCTGGGGGTGGAGAGGTTTACCAAGAGGGCGAGAGAGAGAGAGAGAGAGAGAGAGAAAGTGTGGAGGAGAGAAACGAGTGGAGCGCGAAAACCCCCGTCACTACAGCGTGAATGATCTGCTGGGTTTCGGGTCGGCGGAAGCCTCATTTTTCACCCCGGGTGCCCAGGTATAACCTTTTCTTCTCTCTCTTCCACACACGCCACGATCTCTATCTTCCTCTCTCTCTCTCTCCCTCTCCCTCTCCTCTCCTTCTTTTCCAGGGCTTCGACCTTCAACCTACATAAGCACGTACTTCGGCCCCCGACCCCGATATCCGTCATCGAAATGGCACCCTAGCCGCGGCGGCGCGCGCGGCACTGACGGCTCGAGAGGTTAAGATGAAAAGTTGTGGCGCAGAGAAAGAGCCAGAGAGAGAGAGAGAGAGAGAGAGAGGGAGGAAGAGGAGAGAGTGCGGGTAAGCGAGCGCGAGAGACAAATTTGATTTTGGAGAGCGAGAGAGAGAGAGAGAGAGAGAGAGTTAGAGTTAGAGAGATGAGAAGGGGAGGGTGGAAGGGGGAGAGGCTGCGCGCAAGATTAAATTCGGATCGATGATGGAGAGGAGGTGGTGGGCTGGAAGAGGTGAGAGAAAACGCGCGAGATGCGCACCCACATCTCCTCCTTCCTTTTCTCGCGGCCTATAAGTTTTCCGGCCATTTTTTATGGATCTCTCTTTGCTTCCCCCTTGCTTTCTCGTTATCCGCGTGGGACTCGAAGAAGATTTTGGCGATTTTTCAGAATATCCTCGACTCTCCAACTTCAGCTTCTTTCTGCATGCCTAGCACTCTCTATTCGCTCGCGCTCTCTCTCTCTCTCTCTCTCCCTCTCTCTCTCTCCCTCTCTCTCACTCTCACTCTTTCTCTCTTGTTATACATATATTACAAGTTGTCGCCTACGCGCATTATGCGAGATATTTCGTAAATTTGGAATTAAATTTGGATTGCCTCGCAATTTTGCGCTCATATTATAATACGTGAAATGACCTTATATGCATTAGTGGTATATACAGAGGATTGTACGCGTATTATAACAGCTCGTATGAGACATCGTAGTGATGAAAAATGACATATGAATATATTAATTGGATAGATAGCGCGGATACGCCCGACTCGGGCTGAAAGGAAATACTTTGGTCGGGAAATAATCTGTTGATGTTTGGGTTAAAAATTTAATACTGATCACTTATTTGCTTTTACAGAGGCGATAGGGCATCGAAAATTATCATTATATTTGGATTTAATTAATCTGGTTTTAGGACGAGACAATATAGTAGTGGTAACTCGAGCTGGCCACATAATATACATATATTCAAGTTGATAGGATTTCAACAGGATAGTATATTTTACTATCTATTTACATTTATATATATATATATATATGGAAGTCATTTCATTACAACTGAATCTAATTCAATTATGACTTTACCAAATTCATCCTGCGTCGAGCACTGAAGATCTCTGCTATTGTAATATAAATTAAAATGGAGCTGCGTGAGAGTCAGCAAACATTTCCACGTAGTCCTCACACACACACACACACACACACACACACGCGCACGCGCAGCGGCGAGCGCGCGATTTTTTACGTAGGCACATTAAAGAAGTCGAGCGGAAGAGAGAAACAAAGAAATGGAGGAGAGGAAGAAGCGACGGAGAAGATGAAAAAAATGTAACCGGCTAATAGAAAAAATGGACGCAGCGGTCCTACAGTGGAAGTGCGAAGGCACAACGATGCACATTTATATGGATACACAAAAGGCTCGTAAGTAACACACGCTAATACATGCATAATGAAAGTACATATACAATATACATTCATAATTACCGGTACGTGCGATGCATATTCATGCAAGAGGCAGTAGACAGAGATGGCGAAGGGAGAGTAGGTGAGCTTGGCAGCAGCCCCGACAAGCCGAGGCCAGGACTTTAGCTTGGGCGCCAAGTCGCTGGGGAACCGACGAGGTGGAGGTAGGAGAGGACACCTGAAAAAGTAAACAGCGCTTACGCTCTCGTTGAGCGAACGTCAGCTACGTTAACACGCGCACGTGCATGCTGCAACTACTCTAGTGTGTGTGTGTGTGTGTGTGTGTGTGTGTGTGTTCGTGCGCGCGCACACGTGCATGAGTATAAGAGAGATGCCGCGAGCTGCAGGCAAATGTCCGGCTGGATAAAGGTTACTTTGAAGGGGAGGGAGACGACGCCTTGAAATTGATAGGCGCCCGCACTGGCAGCGCCGGGGACAAAGTAAATTGACCAAGGAAGTTGAGAATCTCAAAGGGTTTTATGTATGTCCCGGATCGTATAAGGTCCACACCATCGTCGACCTCTCGCTCGTCGTCTCCGACGCTGCCAGCCCTGTCGATGACTTTTTAATGTCCCTGCACACTGACCCTCTCTCTCTCTCTCTCGTTTTTGTGAGGGACCGAGCAACAAAAATAGACGTGTGAGGTACACCCTTAAGGTATTATGCGACTCGCAAGAGAGAAAAAAAAAAGAGAAGAAAAGAAAAGTTGAGCAATGAAAAGTGAAAATAAAGAA
The DNA here is from genome assembly GCA_900490015.1 of Megastigmus stigmatizans. Lineage (NCBI taxonomy): Eukaryota > Metazoa > Arthropoda > Insecta > Hymenoptera > Megastigmidae > Megastigmus > Megastigmus stigmatizans. The sequence continues at coordinate 8,922 of UELV01164483.1, forward strand.
AGACGCCACCCTTTTGTAAATTGGAGTGCTGTGAATAATTTGTATTCTATATAGATCAATGTTTACATAAGATTCGTCTACTATACAGAAGTTTTGAGCAAAAGGTTAGATAATTTCAATATTATGGTTCACATAATCAAAATTGCCAATGACAATCGTAGTGGGTTCATTATCGAGGAATTTATATTAATTTCTATATCATAACTAGAATTTTTAATGCATTAATTATATATTGATATAGGAATCAATTCAGTACTGGCTGTCACCGAATGAATTCTGGTGCAATATTGTCACAACACCGGATTAGTATTGAACTAGGATGAGAGTGATAACGTTGATCCATCATTGACAGAGATATACGAATAGGTATTAACTGTTACTACGATGCGATGGTGATGGACTGTCAGGTACGAATAAAAAGAATAGAATTTTACAATTGCAGAAACTGATAGAACTGTTTGTTGATTATTGCAACTGTATCCTTAATTTATTCATAAAAATGTTGATTTAATACTGTGACAACTTCAGAAAATTTACATTGCATGGCGTTCGGAGAAAATGTTTACACAAAGACCATGGCAAAGAAACAAATCGATTGGAATTAAGAGCAATTAATAATCTTCTTTTTCGAGGAGAAAAAGTTTTTAATTACGCAAACATGACGACAGAGGCGGTGGCGCACCAATTTGTATTTTCGCGTATTCAACCTCGTTTATAAAGTCGCGAAAATTTTTTAAGACAAATGTTTTCTGTGAGAGAAATTCTGAGAGGCAAATTTTTAGTTTGTAAGTGCGTACAGGTGCGCGCAACCCGACGCGCAAAAGAACGTATGAAAACTTCAAAGTAGTTAAGTTCTTTTTTTCCCCCGCGAGGTGCGCAAAAAATTTAATTGCTCCGACTGCACTCGCGTACACATTAAATGAAAATGATGGCACCGGCCCACGTCCAGTTTCTTCACAGTTATAAATATGAGGTTAACATTTTACGAGTGAAAAACTGTAATTTTATTTCTTTTCCTAGTTTTTTTTTTATCTTCACACCTTCTAAATATATAAACAGAACAAACTTTGAAATAAATGCTTTACTTGTTTTGCGACAATAAATCCTTTTCCCTCTTAGATGAGATGTGTTACAAATGTACTGAGATACTTTTTAATTAGAAATTTTAAAAAGATCAAATGTTCCGAGCTCATGCTTATTTAAGTTTAGTGGCGTGTGCAGTCGAACTTTATTAGAACAAATTAAACTTAGGCCTATAAATTGCTTCTGACCTATACTTAAAATATCTAAATGCTTTGTTCTCTCAAGAATCCAATTATTTAGCTTTTGTGCGGTGGAAACGTACTGGCTAAATTTATAATTGATTGACTTTTAAAAGCTTACCAAACATAACCACCTCTGCGTCAATGGAACGATTACTCATGGTAAACCATGTTATATATTGTAAGACTTGTTTGCAAGTCATATTTGCATGAAAATTAAACGCAAATCCTATTTCTACTAGATCTTTAACGTAACTAAATTTAATCAGATTAATTCCGTTGAAATGGATTTGTTTTCAGCATTATAGTATTAATTTCCGTACGCGTAATTATCGGTTTTCAATATTCATTAGCTTACCACACATATTTTGTTAAAAATTGATTGTATGAATTCATTGTGAAATCTACTTGTACAACGAATTGAAATTATGATTCTTAAAAAAACAGTTATTAAGAATACTTGCTAAAATATTTATAATAAATTAACACAGTGAAATTAAACCTTTTCTCTCATTAATTCAAGACTAAGGATAATTATTGAAATAAGTAAAAAGAGGAGTACCGTAACTATTTTGGTGCAATGATAATCATAAAATCGGTCTTGCACCTTAATAATTGAGCAAATATTAGTTAAAGTCTAAAGAATATAAAAAGGGACGTTTTTTACTTTTTTTCTTAAAGCGAGTCAGTGGTCACCGTTTAATTTGATTTGAGGTTTACTGTTTCTATAAAATGGTATGTAAAGTTCACTCTCCATCAATACTAGCTGCAATAATAGTTGACTTTTTAGTTTGAAAAGGATAAAGCACAGTTTGCTTCGCCAACTCAATTCGTCTGATCTAGTTCGGTCTTTTCTCCTTGTCTCGTATTGCGACAGAAAATTTTCGCAGGTACCTCTTTGACTCTGAGAAATTTATATAATAATTGAAACTATAAAATGTAACGCCAACGAAAACCATATCAAGTAACGGGATAATCATTAACTTTTAATTCTAAATGATGTTTATGTTAAATGTTTGTATTATGTCGATTTATTGAGATCTGCAGTAGCGCCATTAAGTTCTTTAATAATTGGAAAGTTTCCCTGTTACCACTTCCATGGCAATTTTCGCGCGCTCCACTTTCCGAGAGCTCGAGGATCTGGTCTCGGTCGGATCAGCACGAGCGCGTCACCTCGGATCATTCGGGTATACATATATATATATATATATATATATATCCCCGGTGCACTACTTACTATATGTATATACATGCACAGAGAGGGGGGGGGGAGAGCGCAACCCTCACGGCGATGCGGGATTGAAATCCCGAGGATGAGGATGACGCGCTTAAGCTCTAATACCTTAACGTGAAGAACGCGAGAGAGCGGCGGCGGCTGTGGAGGACAAGACTATATAACGTTCCTCCACACACCCATATCTATATATGTATAATGCCTTGAAAAGGGAGGAGTAAGAGAGAGGGAGAGAGAGCGAGGGAAATAGAGGTTAAAAGAGAGAAGGAAGATCCGTAGCGCTGCTGCTGCTGTTGCTGCTGCTGCTGCTGTTGTAGCGTATAGTGAGTTACGCGCCTACACGCGCGTTTCTAGGAGGCGCACGCTCGCGCGCGCAAGCTCTGCTCCTCCGCTCGTTGCTTACCCTTTATTTATGACGAAAGTTTGCTGAGATTTCCGCCAAGTCGACTGCGCTACTGCCTGTGCCTGCCTGCACCTCTCAGCCAGCCGGCAAGTGGCAAGTCTTGAGGTATGCCAACGTGTGTCTCGTGTACATCCAACTCTCGCGAGAGATTTGCCGCAGCAGCTCGCGCGCAAGCCTGGGATTGCCGAAGAATGAACGAGGAAAAAAGGTATAGGGCTTCGCAGGGTGCTTTGGATATTTCTAAAGTATAACCGATTTGATTTTTTATTTTCTTTTCGTATAAGTCCTGAGACGTCGCCAGTGTACACAGGATTATTGGCGCACCGAGTCAACCCACTGTGGAGGTGAATTTTCTCTTTTGCAGTTTATTCACGGAAAGAGCAGAGAGAATAATATCTTGGGTGCGACGTAATACACAAGCTTTCAGAATTATTCAATTACGCGTGGATCAATCAGCAGCCTTACTCTCTTTCTTTATCTTTCTTAATAGGGGCAAGTAGAATTCGGCGAATGGAGCGCACGGAAGAGGCCATTACTGTTGGATCTTTCTTCCTATCAGTGGCGCAGGCGACGGAGCCTCTCTCTCTCTCTCTCTCTCTCTCTCTCTCTCTCTCTCACTTGAGCTCTCGCAATTGTTCACTCTAGACTCTAACTGTATTGACTTTGATCTAACCAACGTCTAAACCGCTCTTGACTCGTGACTCGACTAACGGCTGTCGAATGATCACGACCCCAAGCTTAGTCAATGCTTTTTGGAGCGGTGTTGGTCGTGAAAACTTTAATCCCGGCTGATCGCGCAGCTGAAGCTTGGCTCGGGTTAGTGGGGAGGTGAGGATTTCTCTCTCTCTCTCTCTCTCTCTCTCTCTCTCTCTCTCTCTCTCTCTCTCTCTCTCTCTCTCTCTCTCTTTGTGGAAAAACCAGTACTAGGAACTCACGTAGTATTTGTAAAATATATATATATATATATACAGAGTGTTCGAAATGCTCAGGACCCTCCCCTGATTTTGGAATCAACTTAAAAAAATTGATGACCGCGTAGGTCGATAGGACTTTCGAGGATTCCAATGGTGACCTTCAATTTGACCTTGGACCTTTGCGTCAAGGTCATTTAAGGGTCGACTTACTTTTTTTCAAATACGAAACCCCATTTTCTGACCTCAGATTCTAAAAGTTCTTGATTGCAAAATCAGATGGGGAGGGGGTCCTAAATATTTTGAACACCCTGTGTATATATGCGGTGAAGTGAATCTGATTCGGGCAACTTAAGTGGATGCTGGATGCCGTGAGTTTTTTTCGCTGTGTTTCTTTAGCATTTCCGAAAGTTAGCTGCTACAGCGAGAAGAGAAAATAACATTCTTTAATGATCTTTAAAAAGTAGAGAATGCTAGTTTGAATCTTGTAATAAAAATTGTAGAATTTGATAGTTAACTAAAAATAATATAGAATGTATATTTCATTCAATGCCTGTTATCAGTTATACATGAGTAAATTATTACAACTCAGCACTCCCGATGTTTATCGGAAAAAAAATTAGAAATTAGAAAGGCTTAAGTGTAGCTTCTTTCATTATAAGCTTTAAATAAATCCAAACATTTATTCGATTTCTAACATAAAATGATTTTTGGAGCTCACTGGACATCGAACGATCTCTTTAAAATACTTTTTAAATTTGAAAATATTCAATAGTGATACTGTTTCAATAACACACTCAATATCAGTTTTTATACATAAAAAAGCTGTTGAAACTCGCTCGACTGAGTTGAAAATCCGAATTCTTCGTTTTTATTTATCTCACATACTTTTTAGAGTGCAGAACAGCTCGTTCGTTACATCACTCCACTGGATACGAAGTTTTACAATCCCTGGCTGATTGCGCACGGTAATCAGAGAAAGAAAAATGCTTCTATCTCGCACAGCCGTTTCTATTTTCCTCTCTTTCTCTCCCCCCCCCCCTTTCTCGCTTCCTCTCGCTCTCTTCCTCTACTGCCAGCCACTTTTACTTCAAACAATGTATCTATATACATAGATATACGCGTTAGCGTGCGAGAAGCTACTCTAATGCGAAACTGTAACATGTGTATATTGCATGACACGCGAAGCACCAAAGTTTTGATTACAATTAGTAACATGATTCCAGGTAGGTTGACACACGCTTCATTTGCGTACAATTTGCATGACGAAACTATATTTTTGTTCCACGGATAAATTTTAACGTCGATCTTCGGCCTTATTAAAACGTAAACGGTGTTTATTTATTTAACGACGCGTATTTATTCTCCATTCTTATTTTTTATAACACCCACTCTTCTTAGATAATACTTTTAAAATACGGGAATATGAATAATAAAAATCACTTGTTTTAATGATAAAGTAATCAGCGTCCATATTACAAAAGAATATTAGATTTCTTTGATCCAATTTACAAACAATTCACTAATAAGAAGTTTTGACTTGTGAAGGGTTTTATTGCGACATTATTATATTCCGTGCATGCTGTTAGTCAATATTTAATTAAATAACCAATATAAAAAAGCAATAAATTTTATTTCAGAACCTCACACTTTTCTGCTTTTATTTGAATTTTATTTTCAATTGCAATAATACCAGTTTTTGATATGACTATTTCATAATATTCTATTCCTGAAAACGTATTTACAACCAGCTGTGATCTTTTTTATTAATTCTACAAAGAGATAGGAATTGTCACAATAAATATTATAACATATTACTATTCTATAATTGGTGTCCAATTTTTGTTAAAAAAACGTTTTGGTTGTCTTTAATTACGATACGATAAATTTAGCATACTTTAGTTTTATAATGGTTTAAATTGCTGTTTTAATTTTGTAAGAAAATAATTATATAATAAAACTAATTACAAGTTATTTAAGTACATTAGTTATTCAATTTTTATGTTCCTAATGACATTCTCTTGTTTATTTATTAATGTACATTTATTACAAATGAACTGCATATTAATTGTATTTTATTATTACTTAAAAAAATAATTTTATTTTCAACTGCCCGAGTAATTTCAAATATAAATAATACATTATGAACTTGATGTGTAGTCTTATCAAAAACTACGAATTAATGAAATCACTAGTTTTCATTTATTAAATTTAAAATACATTTTTAATATTGCCTTCGAAACTTTACTAAATATTTCGACATAGGTCAGAATACAATGATTAATCACTTAACAGAATTACGAGATTATACAAACATTAAAAATAACATGTATTTTGTAATTAAATATTAAATCCATCAAGTTTAAATTTATTAAAATTACGAAAATTGATATTAATCTAGTTAATTCAGCTATAATAAATTATTTATCTTTTTCACTGTTTTGATTTATATAATAAAATTATTGATTTTTTGTAAAATGGTCTTCAAAGAAATCTTAATTCGAAGCTTGATTTCTCATTTACGCAATTTTTTCACCACCTCAACGCAAACATCGATACCACTTTGCAGCGACCTCGGAATTAAATTTACGCGGAAGGAAACCTTAACAGCGACGCGTTCGCACCAACAACGCAGGGATCAATTATGGTGCTGCACGAGGTTAAGTGAGTTATGAATCTCAGGAACTAACGTCTTCTTGGTTATTTTAAAAGGAACAAAAAAGCGTTATTAATAGATCGTCAAACCGATTTTTTACAATTCCTTACTAAACAATTATTAACAATTTTTTATAAATATATATAAATAAACGCAGAAATTTTAATTATTTCGAAAACTGTGAAGTGTAATTCAGATGATCTATCTTCAACCTAGAGTATAAATGTGAATATTATTTAATAACTCGTCACTTATGAATCCCGCTATAGAATTATCTTTATGTATATATAAATCTTAAAATATAAAAAATCTGTTGAACTGTCGAAAAGTACATCATTTAATGCCAAGAGAAAGTAAAATAGTAGATCACTCATTAATAAGATAGAAAATAAACAAATGAATTAAATTTCAATATTTAATTGCATCAAATTTTATTCTATAAAAAAATTGAATTTTATAGTGCATGGTTATGTAAAATTTATTACTACAATACGTACTTTTTCATACTTTTTTGAGTGACTCATCGAGCTTCTTGTGCAATATTTGAACCCTAAATCCAAACAGTTCCCCTCTTCCTCGATATATCCCCTACATATAATAATAAGCCAAAAAGAAACGCAAGAAAAAAACCCTTACACCTATTCATCAGCTATAGTGACTCATCGCAGTCTGACGCAAATTGACGTCGCGTTCTAGCGTGCGCGTGAAATTCGCGCGTGATGCAGTTGTATATACAAACTTACACGTAACGGAAAGAGACAAAGATATCTGCATACATATATATATATATATATATATAT
>UELV01164484.1:0-10057 GCA_900490015.1 Megastigmus stigmatizans
CTCTCTCTCTCTCTCTCTCTCTCTCGGGGTCATAGCGAGTCTAGTGTATTATATATATATATATACGGTACGGCGACGGCGGAGAGAAAATGAGATGAGAGAAAGAAAGCGATATGACTCGGTGAATCTCCAGCGAGCGAGACAAGACGCACGCCTCCGCAAAATTTAAAGAGAATAGAAAGGAGACGCTCGCGTCTACGCATATATAAACGATATACGCATGGGTGAAGGAATGAAAGCAGTTCGCGAAATTACGCCAACTTTCGCATGGCTCTACTGCCCCAGTACAGGCTTGTTTGTGCACGCACCGCTTGCAGGCCGGGAAGGTGCGTCAGCCTCCCTCTTTCTCCTTTTTTTTTTCCTCTGCGGTTTCGGGCTATATACGGAAGAGCGAAAAATTAATAGGCCCGGGCTTCTTTCCGAGACTTTACGAAGCGAAATCGGAATTTTTGTCGAGGCGAATCTGCATGTAAAGCGTTGCGCGTCGGCACAGCCAGCGGTGGCGCATTGATTTTTCTATTTTTTTTTTTGCACGCGCGCCTCGGTAAAGGGGGCCGCCGCCGCGATTGCCGAGAGCACGAGGGGAGAGATATTTTGCGTTTTACGTTATGGGCTTTTATGTTTATTAAGGGAATATGTTGTTTTTGGTATTGCGTGGGGAGCAGCGCCGGGGATGTAAAAATAAAGCGGGAAATTTATGAATTCCCGCATATAAGCGCGCGAGCCACACGCACGCACGCGCCGCCGACCCTCTCACTTTTATAGGACGCGCCGCACGCCACTTTGTTTTCCTTTTTTTTTCCGCCTCTACTCTGTTGATGGTTTATTGGAAAAGCGCACTTGAGGAGCGTAATTCAATTGAAGCAAATTTGATTTGGCTCGCCGTTGACCCGTGTATCGTGCACCTATACATGTATAATACAGATTTGACGTCTGATGCGCGATGCGCGAGATGCATAGCTTGCATCGCGAATGATTAATGCGTCCGTTAAAGGCGTTTCTCGAATGTTTATATGATCGTGGCTATGCAGAGTATGTGTGTGTGTATTAGCGATCGATTAAGCGCGTTTCATTCTTCATGGCGTGTTGCCTCGATTATTTAGTCATTGGTGCAGCTGTACGCGGCTCTTTTTCCAAGCCTTACACGCAATAAATTCATATCTGATCAAAGTGTCGCGCGCCGGCAATACAACTTCACCCCTTTGGGATAAGAACACGTGAATTCCCATTTACGTAACGATTATATTACAATCAAGCGGCCAATTAACATTTCTTATCACACCTACCAATTCGTTAGTCTTAATTATCGCACGGCTTTTCCTTCACACCGACGAGCCAAACGATTAAAACACCATTAGACCCCCAAGAGAGCCAAATAAGAAAATCGGTGTGCGGCGAACAATCTTTCCAAGCATATCCGGTCAGTGAGGAAAAAACCCCCCCCCCCCCCCAGCCTCCCGCGAAAGTATGCAAATTATTTTAAGCATCTGGGGCCGTGGGGTAGTAGGCAAATTTGATCCTCCCCCATGCAGCTCCCGCAGCCATATTACAAATGCTCCCAGGCGCACACAGCCAGTATACAAAACCCTTTCCTTTGCACAATCATCCATCATGCATCCGTGCTGCCTAAGGCCATACACATACACACACACACACACACACACACTTACACAGTCAGCCATAATAAACGATCCCAGCCGTCTGTATATACTCTCGGCAACCCTTCGCAGGATCTAGAATCACTTTTCAGCACTCGCGCAAAATGAATCGAGTGCAGGCGTTATATAGAGGGGGCTCTCGTTCTCTCTACCTCTCTCTCTCTCTCGCTCTCTCTCTCTCTATCTCTCTCGACTCCCTCGGCAAGACGATCGATTTGCGCCGAATCGCCCGTCCGCTGCCACCAAGCCCTAGAGACTGTCAGCTGAGCTAACGCCTGCATGCATATATATACACACATATATATGTATAGGTATAAGTAAGCCGGCCATTGGCCGGTAATCTGCATGTCTGGTGTGGAGGTAACTCGAGCGCGCGCGGCGGGGGTGGCTATAGGCTATATGGCAGCAGTAGTTCGATCGGGAGTTTAGCGCGTGACTCAACGTATCTCCCCCGCAATGATGACGACGCGGGAAAGTCGATTAGCATCGCGCTCGAGGTCAGACGACTTCGCTTCGATATTTAATATCGCTCATCTGTGTGTGTGTGTGTGTGTGTGTGTGTGTGTGTGTGTGTGTGTTGCCTGGGTAGAAAGCCGGACGACGCGTTGGATTGTCGGTCGCGACGGCGGCGCTCGCTCTGGCTTTATATTGCCGTGTAATGGTAGCGTCCGGTGATTCACGTGCTCGCGCTGATCGCGCGGTTTAGTCATTGTTGGACGGTAGTATAGATGGCCTCGGACCAGCGGGACAGAGCTTCGTATGCGATTCCACACTGATAAGGTATACACACAGACACACACACACACACACACACACACACACACAGTGCCAAGGCTTATATTGTAACGGTCCGATGCTTCGGTCTGTCGTTGCTCCCATTTTTTTTCTCCTTGATCTCTCGTCCTTTTCGTTTTTTATGTAAGCTGTTACGAACAGAGCGCGGGTTACGATCGGTCGATTGTCCGCTTGATCCTTTCGCTTTCCGTGATCTTTCGGCGGTCGGATCGAAAGTGGATCCTGCAAAATCACAATAGGCACAGCTATACTTGTTTACGACTCGCCGGGGTTTTCTTGTAAAGTGTAAAGCTTTAGTTTTTGCTTCGAGAGACAATCTCTGTGTCATTCGTTGTAATTGTGAAAATGTACAACGCCGCTGGAGAATAACAGGCCCGAGTAGCAAAAATTTTCTGTCGCCTGAAGAGATTACGCGAATCCGCGAGAGTTACTCTCCTCGGTACTAGAGGGAAAAATCCCCTCGCAACAACACGGATATGAAAGCAATATTTACTTTGCCGAGCTTAACGGGATATTCTCTCTCCCCTCTCGTCCGCTCTGTGTATCCTGCGGGGAAGCTACTTATGCAGTCGCATAAACAACATCCTTATATAGCTTATTGGGACTAAAAGCTAAACCGAACATTGATCCGCGCGTCTCTCGAGTTTTGACTCTACGAACTCGAAAAATTCTTCGCGAACTCAATTCCTTGAAACAGAAAAAAAAGAAGGAGAAGATAAAATAAAAAGTGGAGAAAATGCAGCAGTCATATTCGAAGCAATGAATGGCTAATGGCTTCATTGGCGCATTATGCGCGAGCACTCGCATTCACTTTGCTTCCTTCTCCCCCTTCGGTTCTCTCTTGTCTCTGGCCTCTTCGTCTCTTCTCGCTAAAATAGTTTCTGCAGCGAGCTTCGGAAGCCACGCGGCAACGGTAATAATAATAGTAATGCGAAAATAACTGAAATAAATGCGGCACGACGGTGTACAAAAGGAGAATTACGGATACATCGTTTCCTACCTCCTCTCTCTCTCTTTCTCTCGCATCTCGAGCGTATCTCCGTTGAAACGTAAAACCTCGCGAGGAGGTCTGGCGAAAGAGAAAGAGAGAGAAACAGAGGGAGAGGGGAGGGGGACAAATTCCATTTGCATCCTCGAGGACTCTCACGAATCATACTCCTCTATGCAGATACACCTTTTTTCTCTACCCTTCTGCCGCGCGCGTTTTACCGTTTCTCTCTCTCTCTCTCTCTCTCTGTGTGCACGATAAAAAGGGAAAATGTGCGCGGACGAGTAAAGTTAATGGGTGAGGATGTGCAGAAGTTGTTGCACCGCTAACGATCGTAATGCGCGCCCCGCATATATATGTATATGTGTGTATGCACTCCTAATACTCGGCAAGGCTCCGCGCTTGTTATAATACTTTGGTTATCGATGCCCGCATCGTAAAACACACTGAAAAGGATCCATTTCTTCTGATGTTTGCTGCAACGAGAGAGATATAGAGACAGAGAGAGAGAGAATAGAACTATTTCAAGCTGGTGTGAAAAACCCGTTATTGGCAAATGTTGATATTGCGAATTTCCTGCGAGCGCGAACTAATGGCGGTGATTTCCGTGGTGTTTGCGTAGTGGACAGCGTGCGTGTGCGGTTATGCGAAAAAGTAATTAAATACGCAGTGAGCTAATTTGATTTGCTGTTTTCCACGAATACCGCCGAGCGCGAAAAACACATAGCTTTCGTTTACAGTGTCATGAACTTTTACACAGTCCTGTATGGGCTGACAAAGTTTGGAGTGCTCGATGAAAACAACAGCTAATGGACAGTAACTTTATACTCACAAAAATTCATCCATCGCGACGTATACTCGAACAACGGTTCATCTTCAATCAAAAATTAGCATATATATTATACTGGCATAATATGTCTTCCACCTTTGTTTGACAACTCTCGGAGATTCATTAGGTAATTGAGAAAACAGAACTGCAACGCGCTAAGCTGGCAGAAAAGCGGTAAGAGCAATCATCGCCAAAGTATTATAATATGGAAAAGTCGAGATGAAGTTGGGTAACACGCGCTTCTTCTCCAAGTATATATGCCTTCGACTCTCAGCAGCGTCTGCGCAACTGCACACTTCGCCTTTGAGGCCGAAAAATCTCGAGTTGATCACCAGCAGCGCTCTCAGCGACACAAGCGAGTAGACAATCCCACAAAGTTTCCCATTATTCCCGCAGCTCTTTCTACATACACATCCATCGGCTCTTCATTTTTCTCCTCCCACTCTATTATACGCACACACGCACACACGCACACACGCACACTAAGACAAGCTCATACAATGTTCACATGATTGCACGTTCAATTTTACATAAACGAGAGCCGCCGCCGTGCGTGTATATTAAACGACTCACACACGGAGTCTCTAATTGCTGCGCTCTCGCGTTGCCGTCAAAGAACCTAGACACTGGAGGGAGCGAGAGAGAAAGAGATAAAGCACGCGCTCCCTTTCCCTTCCTTGTAATTCAATCTTGCATTAGCGCCGAGAGTCGCGTACACACACGCACACAGACATACACACACACACACACAAGGAGAGCTAGAGGCTGCATAGTATAACGGCAAAGGCGGATGATTACTTCCTTTCCCAAACCCCTTTTGTAAGTCTGAGCGCTGATGCCATGCAGCTCCCGGAGAGAATGCATTACTCTATTCACATCCGAGGGGATAGATAGATAGATAGCTGCACAGACGGCCGCGTGCAGACACCTAAGTGCATTCGCCGTGAATTTATCATGGCGCGTCGGAGCTCCTCGCTGCATAATTAAAACCAGCAGCCCCTACTCTTTGCACACTCTCTCTCGCTCCGATAATTCTATATATACACGCGACACGTGCCTCTATAGCGATATTTGCCTTTTGTTTGCGCATCGATGTTGGAAAAAGTGTGTGTGTGTGTATATATATATATATATATATATAGGCGCGGGATTTCGTCGAAGTACCTCCCCGACTGTCATACGAGTCTCGCACGTCAGCCGATGGCATTGCAATATACCGCGGTCGCGCGCCGCTGCAATTTTAAGTGGATTTGCACCGAATGAGGGGTTGAGGGGTGGTGAGGGGCTTTAGCGACGTTTCGAGTATGCGAATTTCCATCGGCGATTATTATGCGCCCGAGCGCCAGTATATACATATACTCCTCCTCTTTCTCCCCTGTATGCCAGTATATATAGAGGATCCTCTTTCTCCCTCTTCTACTACTGTGCAGCGCCGACGACGAGAGCTGGCTGACATTCGAGAGTAATAAATATTGCCGCCGCAGCTATACGTATATAGTGAGGGAGCGCTGCGTGGGGTCGCTTCTATTTTTTTTTTGCAGCTCGCGCACACGGTAGGAGGGAAACGCGGCCTTAGTGTGAAATTTGATATCCGAGCGATGAATAGTTATTAGAGCCGACGCACGAAGAGTGAAATGGGCGTATGTGCGCGTGTGTGCAAGTTTTATGCGTATATGGATGCAAGTCGGACTCTGTCCGTCTCTGGCTTTCTAGCTGCCTATCAGAATCCTGGAGGAAAATTCCCGAGATCGTTTCCTTCGGCTTTCGTTGTGGCATATAGCCTGCAGCCTACGTCCGAAATGCTCAATTATCCTGCACAGTGACACTACCCTTTGTACTTATATCTATTTAAATTCAATAAGGCTGCAGCACGCGTAATATTTCTCCGTAAAAAGTTACGAACATCGACGCGAAAAATCCACTCGTTTTACGCTGGAAGACCAAAATGTTTCATGGCCCTTCCGAGTTTTTGTCACGGTCGGTTGACTGCAGAGCGTCCACCATCACGGCGAGCTCTTTAATTTCCCTCGCAGCAGCAGCAGCAGCAGCCAGAAACTGTCGTCCCCTAAAAAATTCAGCCGCGCCAAATAGCCCCCATAACCATACATTTCGCTTTACGTTTAAAAAAAAAAGAGATACGCCAAGTGAAGAGAAAGAGAGAGGGAGAGAGAGAGAGAGAGAGAGAGAGAGAGAGAGAGAGAGAGAGAGAGAGAGAGAGAAATAGTGTGAGGGTGTGCGCGCGAGCAGGTATATACATATAGAGAAAAAGTGCAGTGAGCAAGCGCGGGTTCACGGAAGCGAGACGCGTGGCGAGCGATCGTTCCGGCGCGGTGGATTTGCGGATTGACTACGGTGCCGCTACTGCAGCCCGCGAAATTTCGCCTCTCGTTTCGAGTACCGCAACAGCAGTTCCATCAGCGTCGCGCGCCATTGTCGAAATCATCATCCGCTCTTTTTAGCCCTCTCTATATTATAGGTATATATGCGCGACGACATTTTCGGAGATATATACCGATTCCGAGTTACGTATTATACTGATTGTAGCATGAGATCTGTAGGAGAGAGATTCTGCGCGATTATCCAGTGCGGGTATCGCGAAAATTTTGGAGTTTATAACTTTCGTAAGCTACGAGCTGCGCGCCTCGTGATTAGTGGTGCGATAACTATAGTGAATGAGATATTTCGTCAACGATCGTTTCCAAATCCTACAAGAGGTCTTAAATTAAAATTTTACACTCTTTGACTTATCATTGCATAATTTATTTAATGGGCCTATTTTTAGTATTTGTACGGTAGAATAATAGATCTATTAATAGAATGGAAAAAGAGTGGCTGTATAACGTATCCTCCGATAGAATCGACCAACACAGCCGTCGACAACGGACGAGAAGCGTTTTTTCGCAACGCCCGCGAGCCTCGGCCGTGGACACTCGAAAATCCACTATACATATAGAACTCGATTCCAGTCAACGTCGAATGTTTGACAGAGCCACTTTTACACGTTGTACACTACAGACCGCAGCAGCAGCTGGACGCGTGGGTATAGCACTGGGCAACGCGCCGCGCCGCCATCGCAATTACGCAATTATACGCGAATGACACGAGTGTACCGGCCGAGCACAACGACGACGACAACGATCATCGACCTCGTGCACTGCATATACATATATATATAGAGACGTCGCGTCCACTGCTTCATTCGACTCGATATATATCTGGCTGCATTTGACGAAATGTGTGTTTGGGCACTTGTACCTTGGCGTGTGATACGCTGCACGCATTGGCCGTGGCGTTTATAGCCGCGACGGGACCCTCGCATGCACTCGCTTGGTAATCGAGGAACTTTTTTAAACACTGCGATTGCTGCGCTTTGGCAATAATGCGTGAGCGAGAGATGGCTTTTGCAAGTGGTTCGGATGTGTACGAGAATTAATGTTTGCTCATTCCAAACGGTGGTATAGGTGGGTGTTAACGTTTGAGCGAAAGGTTGTGTGTGCGTATCGATTGGCTCGTATACGCCAGTTTGTCATCATTTATAAGTGTGCTCAAAACTCATGAAACATTCAGATGTTTAATATTTTAATTTTAATAAAATTGTTTTCCGACCGCGCCATCAGATATTGTATGTGTATTTTATCGCTGATGCAAAAGAGAAATAAGTGAGTTGGAGATGATTTAAAATAAAAGTTGCTTCCTGCGGATCTTGAACAGACTGCAATTGCCTTACATTATTAATCTCCGTAAGTTAAATTAAAAAAAAAATACGATTCACCCTGACACAATTCTTTTGAATTAAATTATTCATCAATACTGTGCAACTTAACTAACTTTTTTAAAACAGGAAATATTAGAGAAATGTACACACCCTTTGTCAGTTATGTAAGTTAGCCACGTAATGATTTATTTTTAATATCAATTCTAATGTACATTAAGAGATATCTATTTGGTCTCGTAAAAAAAGTATACACGCTTTTCGATAAAACGGTACTGCGGGAAGTAGTCCCCACGTATTTATCGCTAATCTCGTATACCTTACATAAGTATATAATTTTCAGTCACATGCATATATATCTATCCCCGGCAAACATTCTATATAACTTTCATTTTGTAAACCCAATTACGATGGGCGCGATAATAAAACAAGCGGTGAATTCTTTGAAATTTCATTTCCCCTCGACGTAACAACGACACGCCTTAGCCTCCAAACAATCACAACACTGTGTGCACCTATACATATAATACGTATAACGCACACAAGATAAATAAACGCACAAGTATTTCGTTGAAAAAAATCGCGGCTATACACAATCCAACCAATTTCCTTGTGAACTCCATTTATCAATTCCACAAGAGCACGAGGCGAAGAAAAAGCAAAAGTTGAAAATCAAATATCTCTTTCTGTGAACTCGCAATCAACACACTCTCGTTCTTTTTTTTCTCTTTCTCGCTGTCAATTAAGCTGGGCGCACCGTGTCGATTCCCGCGACGACAAAAAAAAACAAAACGCACGTCGAATGAAAGAGAATAAAAACTGAAAAAAAAAAAGAGATTTGAGAATCAGAAAAGGAAAACGAAAAAAGAAAGTGAAAGCCACAGAGTGGCGGGCCGCGCGTAGGACGCGTGAGAAAGTCCGGAGAGCCGGGCCACGGAAGTATATAGTCGACGATGTGCCATGGATCGAAAGATGAAGTGGAGAGCAAGAGAGGGAGAGGGAAAAAAAAAGGAATTCGAAGGGAAAGCCGCGCTTGGGATTTATTCGGTCCAGCCATATAGAAGCAGCGGCAGTGGCAGTGCAGCAGCACACGAATTGATAAAAATCGCGCGTCGTAACGGGGCGGCTGCTTTCGCGCGCGCCGATGTATCTGGTACAGGCGAGTGAGAGCGAACAAGTGTCGCTGGGACGCGCGCCGATGATGGATGCGCTGAATTTTTAACGCGCTGTTTGACACTGATTTTTAATTCTGTTTACCTTCGTTGAGGCACCTCGCCAATGTATTGCGGAAACTGTTTTCAAAACGGAAATGAGAGGCGGTTCGGTAGATATATATATGTGTCATGAGTGTGCTATAGCGTTGGAGTACGTGCTCGAGAATCTTAAATAGGGAAATTGCCATTAATCGTTGCCGGCTCAAGTTTTTCAATCAGGGCCAATATCGATTGATCCATGCGTGAGGCGCATTGAATATTTAATGAGTGCCACTCGGTGAGTCTTTGGCGGTGCACTCGCTTGTGCAGTGTGATTGCGGAGGTCGGGTTCTGGCGTAGCAATTGGCTTCCGAATAGCTGGAAAATGATCAAATTTGAAATACCTGGCTCTCGTGCAAAAACTCTATATTTGAAAAGCAGTATATATTAAAGGTAGGCATGCGAGAGCTGCATTTTTAGTATTAACTGCATATAATATATTCCATAAAAATATCTCTGTTAAAGAAATTGAAATAAAGAGAACAAATAACCGGTTTTAAATAAAATGTATAGATCATCGACTCAAGAGCTGAAAATCTTTTTCATTTATTAGTATTATAGATTTTTTAAATTTTATTTACCGACATTTTTATAATAATTTTCATGCTTTATATACTTCATACTAAAATGTAAACGAATACTCGTATAAAAAACGAGAAAAATCATAAACCATCCTTTATGAATTTTTCATTGATCATGAGTGAAAAAATTAAAAAAAAACATAAGCATTCATTCAACATTCAAAATTCAATCCCGCACTTGAGTCAAGTAAACTGCACTGTTCATGCAAACACACGCGCGCGCACACACATACACACACAC
>UELV01164490.1:0-14714 GCA_900490015.1 Megastigmus stigmatizans
GGATCTGTTGATCAGTAGTCTCTTTGTGATTTTCGAGTGTTGAAAGAAGTGAACATGACAATTCCTATGAAAGTATTCAAATCATCCATTTCTAGGTTGAAACCATTTTCTCGACAAGCATCAATGATGTACTCTTTTATCTCGGTTAAAAAAAAAAGTTTCAAATAATTGAATTGCTTCACTTTTGAGAATTTTTCTTTTCACGTGATCAAGCAAAAGCATTTCGTTTTCATACTTATCAGAATATATTTTTTCAACATCTACCCAATGGAAAATAGGATTTTTTTCTAACTTAACTTGGTCTACTCGATAATTTTTTTTTAGCTTTATAATAAGTGATATTTGGTAGTTCTTCAACAGTGTCATCATTAGAATCCGAATCATCTGAACAACCAGAGTTATCTGGATTTGGTATTTCCACTGATTCATCTTCGTCAGAAGTATACTGTTCGTCTTCGGATTCAGATATAGTCTTTGATCGGTTTCGTGACATTTTGAAAATTAAATTCCATTCACAGTATAGAAATGCTCAATGTACAATAAAACGTATACACCAAAAAATACGCAACTAAATATAAAATGTTGCAATATTCGTTATGCGAGGAAAATAATTACGAATAAGGTAAGTGATTTTTCAGTGAAGAACTTTACAAACGTATAAAGCATACATATGATTTGATAAACATTGATGTTATACAGGGTAACATGGAAATTCACCATTCGAAAGAACAGCACAAAATACGTCGGATATGATCTTTTTCAAATTTTTTCAAACCGTTTTTTTTTAGTTGAAAAAAAGCCTTAAAAAAGTTGTTGAAAATTCGGGGTCTTGGTCGTTAATGAGTTAATTAACAGACTGTCCATCTAAATGATGAAATAAATTGAAGAACTAATAATCGGAGCTTTTTTATAATCATATTACGCATGCAAAATTTTATAAACAGAAATAAATATTCGAAAATAGAATAAGGGGAGAAGCTGGTGCTATTAGGTTGGTAAAAAAACATATTAAATTTGTTAATAGAAATTTACCTTCAACAAATTTTTTAAAAGACAAATTTTTCTTAATAATAAACAATACTTTCTGTAGTATTTTGAGACCTGCTAAACTTAATCATATCTACTTACTTCTTAGATACTATACAACCCAGTATATTTGGTTCAAAATGAATTTAACTCCCGGTTCTACAGCTAAATTTTTAAGGTTTTGTATGAACTTCTTTTAAATTAAAAATATTTTTATTATACTTCAATGTGTACTGAACTCAATTTCGAAAAGTTTTATATTTTTATTTTTATTTAACTTTTTTGCTCAATGTTGTTATTTTTTTCTACTTCTTTAATATTTTGGTCCAAACTTTTTTTTTCTTTGAGTTTTCTTAAAATGTGTTAAGCTCACTTGTTAAATATGAATTGTCATTTACAAATTTAATATATTTTTTTTTCGAATGGAATCGTCTGACTACTGGAGATCGTCTGACGTTTATTTCTTTTCGTTAAAATGTCAATAAGCTAAAGGATTCTCATTAGTGCTAGATGGCAGAAGGTCGTTGTTCTTATGTATACTTTTCTTGCACTTTCAAACCCTGTGATCCCAGATATATGATTTTGCAATAAAGTAATATTGACAATTTCTCTTATTGGATTTTTTTTAAATGTCATCATTGTACGCTCATGTATTAAAGCTGAAACATTCGATAGTCAGACGATAGTCATATCTCAAAAGCGGTATCTATCAGTAAACTGGAAATTTAACCTAAAATTTATAATTTTGAATATTGTACTTGAAAATTTTAATACGGCAGAGATTAATCTCGATTACCTATATCTCATTTTTACATTTACGATGTAAGAAAGGGATCCATCTGTTTTTCTAAAGCGTTTTGGAGCCTTTAAGGCGCCCATAAAATATAGACCTTAGTGCAAGACCTACCCTTAAAGGGATGCTCGAGCTAAAAATGTGTTTCTTTATTTCCTTACAAGAAATATACGTTCTGCGTAGTACTCGCAATACTATTTTTGAAAGAACCTTCTATTTAAGAAATACTATTGTTTATTTTTTAAGAAATTAGAGTTATTAAACGATTATTTTGGTTTGGTAATTTACTTTAAAATATTCCTATCATATTTTACAAACAGTATCAAAGTAACCCAATGAAATAATCTTTTTGCGTGCAGCGTTAATATACTGTGAAGAATACCAATTAATAGATCTTTTAAAATGAACAGTTAATAGAGGAATAGTTAAAGCAAATACTACCGTAAAGTGAAATATCCAAAAAGCGTACATACGTAGGATGAAAGCTGGAAGAATCTTGGGGCAAACGAACCCCGTGTTATTTCCAAGAGAAAACTGAGTAGAAAGCTTCCGCGAATTCTCAGTAAAACCGCTTTATTCAAGCGAGCGGCAGAAACGGCTGGCTCTTCCCTACACCCTGGCACTCTTTTCTTATTCTTTTCTGCTTTCTCTTTCATCCCCTCTCCGACCAAAAGACCCGCAGGTTTCGGAAGCATTAAGTGGCAATTTCCTGGTAACTATTGAGCCTTAAAAAACGAACGACTTACACGCGTTCCTGTGCACACATACACACACACACACACACACACATGCCTTACTGCTGCGCAAAAAACATTTAAACAGAGCAGGGAATATATACCTGTCGCCGCTTAGCACGGAAATTGAAACGTGGATTTTTTATGGCCTTTAAGTCCACCGAAACTTATTCGAGATATTAGTGCTAATAGAATACGCGCGTAACGTCGAGATATGAAATAAGTGTGTTTTTTAGTAATGCTGCAGGTGTGCCTGGAGAAAAAAAAGCTCTTTTTATGTTCTATACTAAAGAAATTTATATATACACTGAGTATGCAGCTTTTATGTTCCTTCTTAGATTAGTTATAAAAAAAAAAACATGGAGTAATTAGAAAAACATTTTTTTGGGTAGTTTTTGTGGTGGTGTGTACCGTCTTAATATAAAAAAAAAATTTTCTTTCAAAATAATTAGTTCTTAAGATTAATTATTTAAATTCAATATAATAACTTAATTAAAAAAATTGAACTAAATTATTTTAGAAGTTATTGTTTTAAAACTAATCTATTAAATTAAAAAAATTAAATTTTATGGTAACTACTTACTCTAAAGGAGGTCCCCGGCGAAATCAGGATATAATGAAGATTTTAGAGGGGAAAAGTATAAAACCTATATCCTCACTTAGATCATAAAACCATATTAAATTTCAAAAAGTGGACTCCCTTACCTGATGGGAAAGTTAAAAAAAATTCATTGAAAATTGGTTCTTTCTGTGCTCGTCGGTTTCTAATTCCATTAAGTATAAGAAAAAAATCTACTCGGCTTCTTTTTAAACATTTCCTGTCGAGTAAGGTGGCTAATTTTTTTTTAAATTAAACCTCCTTTATACTCTAAATGATGGTACAAGCCTCGTACCTTGTAATATCAATAGGGCTCGATAGTTTCGAACGCATTTGTTTGTTAAAAATTCATACTTTTATGAGATAATTTCCATTTTTTAAATGTTTTTCTAATTTTCTTTTTGTTAAGTTACTTCAACGGAATAATAAATCATTTCTTCCTTTCAAATTTTGTTTATAGTTCCTATTGTTCACTTAATGGGCTAATATAATTTCAAAATTTTTAATGATGAAAATGAGTTTTGGTATCCGCCAATAGTTCCTGTTATTGTATTATCACTATTTTAATTTTTTAAATGTTAGCAAATATTATTTTTTTTCTTAAATGGACTGCAACGAATTCTCAATAACTTTATGTTATTAATGAACTAAAGTTTCAAACGTGGTAAACAACCCATAGATCGACGTACAAACTCAACCTATACAAACTCAAACATTGAAATTTTAATTAATTAATAACAAAGTTCTCGAGAATAGTTGTAAATGCTTTTACGTCGAAAAATAAATATTTACAAGCTATTAAAAAAATTAAAAAAACAATACGAGGAATACCGTTGATCACACATTTCTGTCCAACTGTTGGCGGATACCAAAAATCATTTTCAAAGTTGGAATCATATTCACCCATTAATGACTCAAAGGTAATAAAGCTACAAATAAGTTTCGAAAGAAAGAATAATGGTGTTCCTGGTATTATTTATTCTGTTCATTTATTTATTTGTTTTTTTAAAGTTTTCCAATATTCATTTTACGATGAAAAAACATTTACAATTAAATCTCGAGAACTTTGTTATTAATTAAATAAAATTTCAATTTGAGTTTGTAACGACGATCTATGGGTAATTTGCCACATTTAAAACTTTATTTGAATAATAAGAAAGCTCTCGAGAATGAGTTGATAAAGAGAGAATGAGAACAGGAACATAATCAATTCATTATGTCAAACTATTGGCGGATATCACAAGGCTAAAAATAAAATCAATTTCTTCTTCAACAATTAAAAAAAAAGACTGCAATCAATATTGAAAAGAAAGATAATAACGTGAAACATATAACGATAAAAAAATTAGAGAAAAATGAATAAATAAAAATTATGTAATAAATACAGATTTAAAGTCAAGCAAATTTATTTTGTTTCTAGGATAACCAATTGTAAATCTAAAATACTATAAGTATAATACATATATAAAAGCTAGCACAGACGTAGCGCCGATAGTGCGTATGGCTTGGCGCGGTCTCGCAGAATTGTACTTTATATTTCATTACTCTAGATTAAATTTTAGGCCTTTGTACAGTTAGTTTTAAAGGCGAAGGTTTTTAGAAAAATGTTTTCTTTAGCTTTAAAAGCATTTTAGAGAAAAAATAGCCACACCATCGGAAAGAGTAAAAAAAATCTATTGTTCTATGTGTTTCGATTTCTTCTGGACGCATTACCTCTTGCTTGTGAGCGGGTTCAACAAAGTGCGTTTTATGTGAAAAATGTTATACACATTAAAAAGTCAGATAGGTGTGTTATTTATAAAAGTGAATTAATAAACACAGCGTGTTTATCTTAAAAAACTATGGTTCTGATTAAAATTCGTGTAAAAATAACGAAAAATAAGAGTGCAATTAGCAACGAATAATGTCTGACATAATATCGATTGGCTCTACTGACAAAGTATAATACCAAACAACCGTGACTAATGGTTTAACACTGATACTATGTGTCTGAATATCTTAGCTTAACGACTTTAGTCTTGTAAGTATCGAATATTCCCCATCTTGACGACTAGTCAGTCTTGGAATCGAGAAATCCTGAATAAGCCTTACGCACGTAGCAGAAAAGAATCCCAACATGGATTTCGTTTAATATGGTTATTATCAACTGAAGCTTTGAAATTCAAATCCAGACAAATAAATGTTTACAAATAACAACTAAATATTAATATGCACCGATTTAATGTACGTATAAATAATATCCGTATTCGTAACACAATATGTAATATATAAACATTGAGCGTAAATTATTTATGCAAATATACACTGATCAATGATGATTTATTTGCTGCGTTAGATAGACAAATTTCCTTCAATCTTTTAATTAAATATTTTAGACTCGCGCTTATCGAAGCAGAGGGCAAAGATTAAAAAGCGTCCGCACTGCTTACAATCAAGCGTTACGCACTTTACAATCGATATACCGAAAACGCGCACAAAAAGCGCATCAATTTAATGGGGCACACAGTGGTGTGGGAGAGCCAGGAAGTCTATAGAACATTGAATCCGGGTCAAATCGATAACTCGCACATCTCGCTGGTAGAGCAAGAGCGAGAGAGAGAGAGAGAGAGAGAGAGTCGCGCAATTACTAGAGAACATAGAGCAGGTTAAATCCAGTACAGGAGGGATATAACCCGCATCTGCATAAAGCAAACTTAAGGATTCAAATCTCGTGGAGCGAAGAGAGAATCCTTGGGAAGTTAGCCGGCGGCTGGTGTGTGGAAGCGCCCGAGAATTGACGATCGCTAAATGGACGACGCGCGCGAGACCGAGGCTCTCACGGCCCCTTTTTTTCTCCTCCCTCCCCCGTCCCTCGTCCACCGCGCGATCGAAATTTTCCACGCGCCGAGCTAAATCTCGTTTACCGCGGCTATATGGAAGGTGGTGGAGGAGTAAAACAGGTCCGCTTTGCACTATAGTGACAAGAGGCGAGCGCAGAGTGAGAAGCCGGCGCAATTTCGTTAGCCGTAAAACGCCGCTGGAAAAAAAGACAGGGAGGACAGGTTTTCCCTTCTGCATCTTTCTTTTTCTCCTTCCTCTTCTCCCTCTTCGTTGACGCGAAAAAAAAAAGCGGGGGGAGAAGGACGATGGGATTATCGAGTAGGCGGGTGTGCGAGTCTACGCATCGCTTTTTAATTTACGCCGGTACACAGTGATTTCACGTAGTCTCGCTTTAGACCTCTCAATATAATTTTCCTTCGCTGGGTATATAAGGGATGGGACTTTTTATACTTTATCGCTCGATTGTGCGGAAATTCATTTTGCACGCGCAGGCGACGACAACTGCCACAACGACGACGACGACGACGACGACGACGACTGCTTCGAGACATTCGCGTCCCCCTATTCACATTGACTTTGATTAATGAATCTGACGGATCGAAGGTGAGGATAAATTAAGTGATTAAAAAATAATATTTGTTGCCGCCCGCTGGTGCCTAGCCTTCCGAACTAATGTTTTATTGAGTGCTTTCGTCTCTTGGATGATTGAATGGGGTTTCACGAGCCATCAGACTTGTTTCCTTCCGCGTGCTCCTTGGAACGGATTTTTAGAAACTGAATTTCAATGAAGACTACGAGATTGAAAATGATTTGATTTGTCCTTTGGTACTTCATACAAAATGAGATTTGATCTTTCATCAAGTTTTCGCGTTTTACTTCGAATTTCTTGCAGCCGTAATGACAATAATTCAAAGTTATTAAAGGTTTTGGCTTTATATAAAACATTTTTGTATTTAAATGTACACAATTTTTCAATAATACGGATTCCAAAATATTTTTCAAACTATTTGGCTTTACCTTACAGAGGCATAGTAAAAACAAGCTTTACTTATTTTATCATTTCTGCTCGTAGCTCTCAACGTGGATATGAAATATTTAAAAACTCGTAGTCTTTGTTTCTCTAAAGTTTAATGCTTTCATGTAAGTCACTGGTAGTTGACTAACATGAAAGCTTTATATACGTTACACGAATACGCAAACTTTTCTGATTTTACACGAGTGTCAAATCTTGTTTATACACGCTTGCTATATACATTAAGGTGGAAAAACTTTAACGAAATTTTCTAGATGTTTAAAAAAAAGTTCTTCTTAAAGGCAAAGACTTTTTACACTCCAAAAAGCTTTCTCAACAAACTCTATTGGGATCCATAGAGTGACATATATATATATATATATACATACAGATATATTTTTTGTGTAATAAAGAGTCAGAAAGCACTTTCTCGCGTATTTAAATATCGATGGCCAGGGGTTAATTTTGTAATTGCTGAAGCTATTCATAGATACAGTTTCTGTAAAAAAGCTCACTCTAGCACATCTTATTTTAACTATTTTATGCGCTAATTAATTAATATATTTTAAAATAAAAATTTCAAATTTTACCAGTGCATAAAAGTTATAAATTCTAGAAATGGTGCATTTTTTATATCGATTAGGCAATTTGATCAATAATTCTCGCTGCGACACGGATTGATAGAAAGTCACCTGTAAACACACACACACACACACACACACATATATATATATTCCGCGAATCATTATAACATATCGAGTTTTATATCGAATCCTCATTGAATGATTATATTACTGCTAATAACATGCCCGGCGCCCGTTACGTTATTTGAATCCGGAATAAGAGGATGTTTTCACAGGGGATACCCGTAAAACCTTTAGAAATGTGCGGCAGGAACGCTTTATTTCGAGTCCTAATTCAGGATTTCATTTTCATTTTCTCAAATCCTCTGACGGTCTCTCTCTCTCTCTCTCTCTCTCTCTCTCTCTCTCTCTCTCTCTCTCTCTCTCTCTCTCTCTCTCTCTGCATAAATGTAAGCAATTCATTTTTTGCTACTTTGCCTTTGCATTACGTGTGTATTTGTGATTCAGTAAAAAAAGCTGTAGCGCAGCGGAAAAGCCGAGTGCATTAGCAACAATCCAACAGGATGCCCCCAACACTCATTACTCTCAGGAATTTTTGTGGTGCGGAAAAATGTTAATCGCGAGTATTGGGCTTCGTCCAGCCTCTACATATCCACGTATACCGCTTCAATAATGAATTCGACTCGCAGCTTTTTACCAACATTCACTTTTCCATCTTTTTGCTTCATTTGTGTTCAAAAGCTATATGTACAACATTTTCACAACGAATTATAAGATATCTTTTTACTATAACATAACGTTAATATGACCAATGAAGCGGATTATTTTAATCGAATACGAGCTGGAAATAAATTAATATTTTTGGTCGTATGTAACTGACGCTGTACTAATGAAATCAGTTCATATTTAAACGAAAAAATTAAGTAGGAGGAAAATGATTGTTTTGATTGGACGATATGACTGGAACGATGTAAATTTCCATTTACAGGATTAGATTAGTCGGCGACATAAACCTATCGGAGTTTGATCATCATTGTTATGTGGCCAACTACCAACAGTCACGTGCACATGATGTAAAATAAATACAAGAGTTATAACAGATTTAATGTTCAATCAGTATCGAATTCACTATATAATTCAAATATTCTGTTATGATTTGTAAATACAGCACAAATACTTTATGCGAGAATTTTCATTGGTTCTACATTGATCATAGAAGATACAAAATAAGTAATATTTTCAATGCACAAACAAAACTAGGCAAATTAAAGTGAAATTTGATTGTGTTTGAAAGATCTGTATAATATTAAATGCGACCCTTCTAATAAATGGTGCATAAGTTAAAATATGGTATGAGTCATATCTTTAAATGAAACTTATGAGTGCATTTTAATCCAATTTCATTATTGACAAATTAAGCATTTAAAATGAATAAATCATAAATCCATGAGTTCTTTCAAATGCGAAGACCAAAGAGTTATCGCAATCTACGCGAGGCTGCAATAGCCAGTAAAAGGCGATCTAGCGTAAGAAGGAAAATAGTCTTTATCGCTCTGCCCTAATTCTCAAATCCCCAACTCTGTACTAATTTGAAATATTTTGAAAGGCTTGCCGGGACCGAGACACTTCACTCTTTGTCCTTAGGTCGTTTATTGCCTTCCTTTAGATGCAGTTTACAGCTGAAGAAGCCGAGAAGATGACTGTTTAATTAATCGATGTTAGGAAACACTTTTCACAACTTTATTAAAATTCCGAATTCAAAGACAGTCTTTCCAACTCAATTCCCGTAAGTAATCCATGATATCATGAATTACTCACATACTACTCAAATTATCTTTCTTCCCTATAAATACATCATTAATGCCAAAAACTTTAATTGTAACACATTGCGACTTCTATTGAAATGATTTAGTAAATTATTAAAATGGTCTTACTTTAAAGAAGTAAAAACCTAATAGACAATTATACAATTTTTTGCAAAATTATTTTAATGTGTGTATATTTAAAATATACTTTATTAAATCTTAAATATGCAGATAAATGATATTGTGTTGGACTAATTTTATTTAAAGTAATTAGATTAATTATCGGGAACTTGAATTTAATGTTCCTGCTTGAGCTCGTTTAAATTCAAGGTCGATTTTAATTAAAACATATTTTGATAGGAGATTTTTTCAATTCTATACATTAAAGTAGCACTTAACTTACTCTAATTACGAACATAATCAAAAGTGAGTTGCAGGGGGACGTGTGAAGTGAATTAACTTCACCTCGTTCTAAAATCACTCTCTTAATACTCGGATAACATAAAGAAAACTATTAGAACTTCAAGTAGAAATGAAAAGCTATTAGGACTTTAAAATAGATATATCTTACAGGCCAATAATGGCCAGGAAAATCTCGATGTAAAACTCACCAAAGTGGCATTACGTGCTGTTCGTTGTGAGAGAAAAATATGAAGGCACATGTGTGAGGCTCGCGCGTGCGCGCGCGCGACTGCACAGAAAAGGATAGTTTAAGAGCTATAAGAGCTGCTGGCTCCAGGCAAAGAAGAGAGCGTAATTGGGAGAGGGTGACTTTGAGATTCTTGCCGTCGAATTCCCTTATCGGAGCGAAATTTCTATTGGCTTATAATATCGCCAGATACCCTGCGCGAGTATCGCATCTGCTACCGATGGTAAGCGCAAAGATTTTCCTTTACAAATTCTCACCAAGTCTTTTGTCGTCGTCGCAACTCGCCTTTCCCTCTTTCCGCGCTCCTTCAATGGCTTTGTAGTACTCTCACGGGTGGGTTTAATAAAATCCCCCCACCCTCGCTCAGGATTTATGTATTTCCCCAACGTCCCCCGATTATTAGGCAATTTATTTTATGTTGTAGTCAAAGTGAAAGGTGTAGCTACGCTTTGCCATACGTTGGTCAAGTGTTACTTTGCCCTGATATCGGGTATTTTATTCGATTACAGAGGGTGATTATGATGAATTCGCTATGATTAATGGGATCCTCGTTAAGAACGAATCAATATCATTTTGTAGCACTATGTAACCTTTCTGTACAAGAGAATAAGCCAGTTACAATTTCAAGAATTGCGTAGTTCTCTATTGTTCGTCGTCCAAAAACTTGTCGTAAAATAAAACAGTATTTTCCGCTTCAAACAAAAGTATTCCGCAGGTTTTCAGATAAGGATTTTCAAATTATGGATGCAAGCTGAAATTATTGAATTAGATATTAAAAAAATGGGGAGGTAAATTGGAGCATGGTAGTATATATATTATAATATTATGTAACAAGGGGCGGGGGGTTGCTCTTGATCCCCGCTTTACAGTAAATTTTCTCCCTCATTTTTAAAAAAATTAAATTTGCGGGAGAAGAAAGAAAAATTTGTTAAAAAGAAGGTAATAAGTTCAATTATCGCTTTTCAGGGAGAAAAGTGGCTATTGCTGTTGAAATGGGTGTAGTGAACATGAGGTCGCATTTTACGCCTTGTACAATTTTGAAAAATGCAATTTCACGTCCTCAACATCGAAAAATAATGTTCGCACCTCGGGCATAAAACATTAAATCCTTGTGTGATACCAGATCCCGAGGGCCGACGAAGTCAGTGTTCACCAGTGGGTGTAAACTTTTACGCCCATGGTACGAAAAGGACTATTTTATAATTTTTTTTAGTAATAATTTTAATTTTTTAAACGCTTAAAGTTTTTATGTATTCATATATTTAGATATACCTTAGTATAGCGTGACCTTGACAAACTGATTTAATCAATCTTTAAATAAATAAAAAAAGAAAAAATCGATCTAGTTCTTTTCGTATAAAGTATAAAAATGCGCGATAAAAGAATTCGTTTATCTCCATAGTATTTAAAAAAGCGTACGTTAAGTCGATTATAAACGATACATCTCTTAAGCATTTATTGCAATCTGAATAACTCATTTGTTTTTACTTTAGATGTATAACATTTCATTTGTTTATTTTTTTATACACTGATAAATTTATTATTTTAATAAAAGAATATTATTTTATACTGCTTCTTTAGTCACCACACGATGTAAGTTTCATTATGTCTGTTCAACAATTTTTTTATTCAATTCTAACTGCACTGAGTTCATTTTTACCATAAAAGATCCATCAAAGTCTTACTTAAAAATTTATATACAGGGATTTTCGAGGTCACTGATTACGAATCCGCGGGAAGTAAAGCCGAAGGCACATGTCTGATTTATGTAGCTGACTGGTTGTCCCTCAAGGATCTCATTCAGTGCAGCGAAGCTTAACAAACTTCAGTTGTTAAATAAAGTAATAAATATAATTTTACGATAAATTATCGTTTGAAACCTAAATTTATAAAAAAAATTAAGTGATTAGAATGTATAAGTTATTTAGATATAATTCAGTTGAACCGAATACGATATTTACATAAAAAAAAAATAATAATAATTTATTATAGGTGTTAAGTTATGAATCAAAAAACGTATTCTTTTATAAATAATGCTTTAAAGTGAAAAATGCTTATGAAATTCCAGAAAACATAACAAATAGTCTGAATTATTTTCTCCCTTTTTATTACAAAACTAAACAAGTAAATGTTGTGCATTATTGATTTTTAAACTTTTCGATGAATACATAGTATAAAATCACCTTACGGTTTATATAAAGTAAACAAATAAATAAAATACTATTTTTAAAAGGCCACATTTGAACTTTTCGATCAATTCGTTTTGACCAAATAACGATTATTTTTATGCATGAAAATAACATACTCTTGTTAAAGTTCACGCGCTGTTTAATTTCAGTTTACATGAATCTTGAGATTCAAAAAATCGCAGTTAATATATAATTTAACTAACACAATAATATAACTTATAAAATTTCATTTTTTAAAATAACACAATGCTACTACTAATAAAAACTGTTACACAAATAGTAGGTAATTAAGGTGGCTTGAGAAACTTATTATAAAAAATGAGAATTCGTTGAAAAAATTCATGATAGATATCATACGTAGCTATATGTGTACATTGGTCGGGGTTGAGATTAGAAAGTGGAAATTCCTTTTACTTTTGCGATCCGTTGAAGAAAGCTCACAAGAGTAAGTGACTTTCAACCCCCGTAAAACTTTTGTTAGAAAAATGTATTAGCAATACTTTTTATGAAAGAATTTGACTTACATCAAATGTATTCGACATATATTAGTATTTTTGGTTAATTTAGTCTAAATATCAGAACCTTTTTTGGAGGTATTCTGCAAGGGGTTATCTCTCAATTGATACCTTGTTTGTCTTTTAAAAGTACTGCAAATTATGGTTTTTGAGTAAAAGCTCTAGGGGGTGAGTTTTCCTACGCCTTCATTGAATTTCGGCACTTGTTAAACGTTCAAGCGCCAAGAAAAAGAGTGGCATTGATTCAGACTCAGTCTGAATTGAAAGCTCATCGTCTTGGCTTTCAATAAAAGTATTTTTGGAAAAAGGACTGCCAAATAAGTGATTTTATTTTATTTTTATTTTGATTTACTGTTGGTCGGCTCTTATTAGAAAAAAATTCAATAGATCAATATTTATATTAATTTCTTCAATAAAATGAAAGATAATAAATCAGAAACAATTATACGTTGATAGCCCATCCGGCGCGATAAGAAACCACGCGTACCCACGATTTAGAAGGCTACTACTCCACACACGCACACACAGCGAAAAGCAAAAAAAAAGGCGAAGAAACTCAATCGTTAAAAGTAACTGTGTGATGAGACCTCTACGCAGTTCCTTCGCTTTCTCTCAGGCTTGCAAAACCGAATCGAAAGTTTTTCTTCGTCGCGGACTGGAGAACCCGACTGCTTTCGTGCCGCCTGGTAAGAGTCTCAGAATTTCGTCCTACTCTGCCTCTCTCTCTCTATCTCTCTCTCCCTCTCTTTCGGTGCCTTTGCTATCCGCAATTCCGTTCTCCCGTGGCAATCGCGAACAATTATGACTTCAATTCCAGGGCACTGCAAACTTTTCTGCTCGCGCTTCGCGGGACCTTCTCCCAACTTTTTCGTCTCCATCTCCTCCTCCTCTCTTCTCATCTATTTCTTTTTTTTTTATTTTATATAAACTCCAGTGATAGGTAGCAAGTTTTTTCGAGGGAAGCTACTGGGAAGGGGTGAGAAGTAAGACGATTCCTGATCCGACTCACTTTTTTTTTATCGATACAATGCTATCCGCTGGATTTGTGGAATGACTTGCACAGAGACTATATTGGTTGAGTGATATACTGCTTTAATCCCAATTGTTTTTTGTTTTTTTTTTTTTCGAAACTGATAGGAACTGGTAGCTTCGATGAAAAAGTTGTACGTAGACAATATTATTTGGACGTGACGATGTATTTTAGATACTTCGATTGTGAAATATTCTATTTTATCATAAATGATACGAGGAATTCTATTAATTTACTAACGGAACAATCAACTGCAATAAATAAATCAGTTTTGTCAAATGCGTGTTTGAAACAATAATTTCTTTATGAAATTGTAAAAGCATAAAGATTTTCATAGAGATATCGACAGGAATCTCTATAAAAAATTTAATGTCTGATATCGATTATTCACTGATCGATATTTCACAACGAACTTATACCGTTTTTCCCAACTTACGTTATGGTCTTCCATAATTTCAGGAAAACGTTGCTCTATACAATTAAATTACTTTCATTTAGTCAAAGGAGAATTCCAATCCTACAAAAAAGATTAATGGAAACATATAAGTACACTACATTTTATAAGGTTGTAAATGTACGTTCTAATCTTTTTGAAAAGTGTAAAGTTATGAAATCAATGCTTATAAAGTATTAGGTGTACAACTTTGCTTCCGCCGTTTTTCGATAGATGGCTGCAGCGGTAAGTGCCGGTTGAAATAGGCAGGTCAAAAATTTCATACAGTAAGATTGGACATCTGTCAACATAACGATAGCAGCACATAAGTGAATTTGTGTTTGCATCAAAAGTGTATTCTCGATCGAAGATGTCAGTTTTCGAGCCAAATTCTCGTCATTTGCGGGAAGTGTTGATTTTCTGCTTTCATTTGAAGAAAACTGCGGCTGAGGCTCATCGAATGCTCTCAAGTGCTTACGGTGACGCTGCTCTTAGTGAAAGAACGTGTCGTGAGTGGTTTCAACGC
>UELV01164495.1:0-22724 GCA_900490015.1 Megastigmus stigmatizans
CACACACACACACACACACACACACACACACACACACACACACACACACACACACACACACACACACACACACACACACACACACACACACACACACACACACACACACACACATCCATCCCTTTTTAACACGTCCCCCAACGCGCAGCGTTTGCGCAAGCAATTTGTAATTTGCGAATCGGAGTTTTGAGAAAACTGGAACCCGAATTTTCCACTTCGCTCTCTCTTTCTCCCTCTGCATCCGTTCAATGTTTTCCGGTATACATGTAGCCTCTTGCACGCGTCGAGAGTCTATTTTGGAGGCAGAAGGGGGGAAGGGGGTATAGAAGCGG
The DNA here is from genome assembly GCA_900490015.1 of Megastigmus stigmatizans. Lineage (NCBI taxonomy): Eukaryota > Metazoa > Arthropoda > Insecta > Hymenoptera > Megastigmidae > Megastigmus > Megastigmus stigmatizans. Next base: position 333 of record UELV01164495.1, read on the forward strand.
GCATTATCGGTTTATCATTAGGCAATATCACTTTTCGCCGCGGCCGGACGCTCGAGTAATTTCTGAAGCGAAATGGAAGCGCGTGGGGGGTTAATGGATTTTCATTAAAATTTGTTTAACTAGCCGGATTGTTCGCTCGCCCCTGGGATATGCATATATCTGGGTTAATGGAGACAGGCTTGATATTTTCTCTCTCTCTTTTTTGTTTAGCCGAGGAGATCGTTGGGTGATTTTTGGGGGTATTTTTTTGAATGAACGAGGTCATTTCGTGTGAACGTGGAAATGGAGTGGATGACGGCTCCATAGTTAACAGGTCGTTACAGTTGGTCCACTAAAATCGCGGCGCTAAGCTTTACATATATAATGTTGCTCTGAATATTTATATGTTAATGAAACAATATATTCGCGCTAATTTGAATAATACATGTGCCGCTAAGTAGTGTTCGTAAGTGGGAAATTCGCCAGGAGATGCGTTTTAAAAAGTATTTCTCTTGTCCTTTGTTTAATATTTTTTTTTGTTGTAAATATATAGATGAAATTCTATGCAGTTTGATGGAAAAACATCAAAAGCAGCTTTTCCATTCAAAGCGTGAAGCTTCCAAGAATCTGAGGAGGACTGTATGTGTGCACGAATGAAATTCCTTTTATGAAATAAAAAACGGTCTAAATGATATTTTTCCGCGTTTCTAGTTTTTAAGGTGAGATAGAATTTATACTTGCTCGTCTTTTTTTTTAAACAAAATAGAAGAGAGGAATTTTTTCTGAAAATGCCACTTGAATCGAAGTGATTCTCAAGACGCAAGGCAAAATGTGTCAGACACATGCCTGCTTTAAATTACATCTCTATTCCACGATTTCACCTGTTTAAATATATTTCTCACATCACTTTCGCATCGCGCAAGTGAATCATATTTTCCAACGTGAAAGATTCTGCACAATTCTTAAAATTATCTACTTTGCATTATACACAAACAATTACTCAGCAATAAAAGTATCGCCATTTAGCTTCATAACCAGACTTTAATTTAGACGCATTTCAGTTATACATCCCAACAGCGAGCATCGCGTCCTCGTCAAATTTCCGGTGTACACGGCAACAATGCGCTCCTTCGCATCCCGCTAATGAATTTCAACCTCGCGTCACATCAGGCTGAGATTTTTGAATCGCCTAGTGATCGCAGCCAATTCGCGATCATCCACGAGCCTTTCAACTAATACAACTAAGCCCCGCGGTAAAATCAAGCCACCCACCCCCTAAACTGTCTATACTCATCGAAAATCAGTTGGAGCCGTTCAGTCATCGTCCGGCATTATACATCCCACTGTCAAGCCATCCCATATCGACAAGCTCACTCGTCTCGCGCTCATGTACACGCTACGCCGAGTATATATACATACGGAGATTCGCGAGCGCCAACATTTTTCCGCCATCGGTGCATATTAAGCATCGCTGCATCCACACGCGTCTGCACGTCCGCCATGCACAGAACCGATGGGTATGCGCGCGCGCGCGGAGGGACGAGGAGCGAAACGACGAAAAATATTCGGCGCGCAGTCTACTTACGGATTTCCGGTACGCGGAAATTGCGGGAAAGCTCGATGTGGCGGCGTATACGCCGCGATGTTCCCGCACGCAGTAGCGGGCGATATGTGTGCACTCGACAATAGCCGATATAGTGAACATACCATTACTCCCCCTTGTATGTACCTATGTATGGATATACATGTATATGGGAGACCCGGCAGGCCACATTAAATCGATCGATCCGACGTTTAAATGCAGGATGAAATTGTGCGGTGGGCGAAGAGAGAATAACTTCTTTTTTTTCAATTATAGAGTATGGGGTGAAATTGTCGAGGAGTTTTTCCATTTCATTACTCATTTAGTTTTTCGATGGCCGGTTTCGAGCGCTTTTCCAATCGAATTAGGACTGAGATGGAAAGTTTTTCATAATCGGAAAATTCGAAACAATTGTTTTAATGCGTTCAAAGTGTAGACCAATATTTCAACTGATGAATGTAACATACTATTGAGAAGTGCGATGAGAGCTTGTGAAATAATTTTAATTATTTAAACAACTTTTATTCAAAAAGTAAAAGATACGAGAATTTTCGTTGTAAATGATAGTATTAGATTTAGAGAAAAAAAATTTTATGAGAATTTTTTCCTATCGTAAAGGGTATTGAGTTTCATGATGTAAGTAAATTAAAAAAATACTGTTATACATTCTTCAGTTTATTTTACAAGGGTAGCACAAAGTATTTTTTTCAGTTGCAAAAAAATATGCTATTCAGGAACAGCACAAACAAAATATTTTCATCGCTACTGTTCTTTTTATTATCGAAGATTTATCTGATATCGGTTTTCATGAAATAATCACAAAAAAATTCGATAAATATTTTCAAAATTGACATTCCCCTCGTAGATTTTTGTATCCATTGGATCCTTATGCTTATGCTTATGCTTATTACTGTCTACACGCGAAAAATTTAACAAACTTGACTGACTGATCTCTCGCAGCTGATGCAGAAACCAAATCAGATCCCATATCCTAAACAAACTCCTAGTCACCAATATGATCCCAAAAACTCTCTAAGACCGCGTTTTCTCTCCCCTCAATTCCATCAAAAATTTCAGTCCCGCGCCTCATCTTCACGAGGCCAGCGCGTCGGGGTCATCGCACAACCGATTCGCTCTAGATCTCATATACCCATACAACCACACACACACATAGACGATAGGGACGTCGGCAACCGGTGCATTATGCAACCTCACCATTATCCGTCTACGTGCTCTCACGCTCACGCGTCTCTGCCTCGTGATTTAGCCGTGGAGCCTCGGCGCTACATACATCCACATCCATCTGGTACACACACACACACACACACACACACACACACACACACACACACACACACACACATGCGCACATAGATATTTATACGCGCATGCATATATATAACTCGGGCGCATATCGCGTTATATGACGTTGCAGGACGCGATGCTGCTGCTACTGCTGCTGCTGCAGTCACCCTCAAAGCCTAGTTCCCCCCCTCTCTCTCTTTCTCTCTGTGTGTATTTTTTGTTCCACCATTTGGCTCGCCCGCTCTCTCTATTTTTTTAACGAGGTTATTTCACCAGCGAGAGCTCCGTTGCGGCACCTCTCGCATATTACTCGCCGTGCCCGCGTGTCCGTCCGTCAGCTCGAGAATGATGAACACGTATCTATATGTACAGAGTGAACGAGAGGGTCTGCATATGCACGCGCCTACGTGCATTAACCGAAAATTTCGTTTTCGCCTGAAAATCGAAGTGACATGCGTTTCTCCCTATATGTGTGCCTCTGCGGGTGTGCGTGTGGGTGCATGTGTGTGTGTGCGTGCGTTGGACGCAGGTGGAAAGGGAACAAACCGCACGACGAGACTCGTTAAAAATTCAAAAATCCATTTGCATTTTGGCCCGCTTCTACCGCTCTGTGGACGTATGATACAGTTCGCACTCTCTCTCTCTCTCTCTCTCTCTCTCTCTATCCCTCTCTCTCTCTCTTTCTCTCTGCCTCGCTGTGGTGCGCGTGCAAGACAAAGAAAAAAACAATTTTGTGCGGAATGCAGTACAAACAGATGTAGAGAAAAGGTTCGACTATACCGAAATTGGAACGCGGTGCACACAGACGCTAATAATGTTGGATATATATCTGACTTTGTATTCGACTCCTTTACCACCTCTCTCTCTTTCTCTTTCCCTCTTTCTCTCTCTCTTTTTTTGCGACTTGTATACCTCGTGTATATAGGTGTGCATCAGCAGTAGCATCGGGGCACACGCTCACACACACACACACACACACACACACACGCGCGCGTGCGCGCGCAGACACACACCTGTCGTTTGAAATGCGTCGGATAATACGCTCTGGGCTTTATCTGGTTGAAAAATGCAGCGGCAGTCGAAGTGGAACGAAGGGGGATTACCAAGTTTCGCGGCGCGCTTGCTGACTCGTACACTCCCTCTCTCTCTCTCTCTCTCTCTCTCTCTCTCTCTCTCTCTCTCTCTCTCTCTCTCTCTCTCTCTCTCTCTCTCTCTCTCCTGCTGTACACATGTATATGCAGCTAAAGCTATAGACAAGGAAGAGACGAAATTTTTGCGCGGACTCTATATACACCTCAGCTCTCGTATTGCTAGAGGAGGGAGAGTAGAGCGTGCGCCGCTGTAGAATTTTCATTGAGTCCGTTAAGTCCTTAAGCGGCTTACTATTATACACCCGCGCTGCATTTCTCTCTTGGGCTGTATACGTGCAGCGCGCTCCGCAGCAGCGCTGTTTTGTACGCGCACGCGTGCACCGAAAGAGGAGAGAGAGAGAGAGAGAAAGAGAGAGAGAGAGTCGCTGCGGAGTAAAGCGGCACCCATGCAGTGTAGCGGAATTATAGAATCCAAGCGGTGCGGCAGTGTGCGAGTCGCTGTAAGTGTGTGGTGAGGTGAGGAATTTGCCGTAGGAGAGGTGTCGTTTCCTCAAAGAGATTGCACGTTTCGAGAGCCAAGCGCGAGACATGCAGGGCTCCGTTCGCCCAACGCCGCAAAGGCGATTACGAGAGGCGCGTTGTATATATAGGGCAGTCAGAGAGAGACAGTCTCGAACTCGAGGGCCTTTTTAGACGAGATCCTCCAATCGTTTTTGGATGCTGCGAGGCATAGTTTGTTACTGATCAGTTTTCGAGTGCAAACTTCGCGTTGAGCTATTGTTGCGAATTCTGCGACCTAATATGTGTTGAACTAATTGAATAACTGGTCGGAAAGTGCAAAAGGTGGGATTAGAGCTCAAATATAGAAGTTTATGAAAAGTTTTTCTCTAAAAACTCCGGCTCTCATTTGATTCATAATAGGGAAATTAGTGCAGTCCAAAGTTGCTTGTTACATCGCATTCAGAAAACCGCATTCGTTCGCACTTTCCACTTCTTTTCAGCTTCTCTCGCGGCTACCACTTGAATAATGCAGCAGCAGTAACAACAGCCGAGGCTACGAACAAAAATTAGCCATAAAGCCGTTGGACGTATTTTTAAAAAATTTTAATTTGAAATTGGAGGGACAAGAAAAAAGACACGCGAGAAAGCAGATGTAGGTTAATGACTGTCGCGGCTTGCCTCTCATATCGTGTGCGGCTATATCTCCAAGTGCGATTGCATCAGAGCCCGATCCCCACAGTCAAAGCACCGCAGTTTGCTGATGCGCTATAATTTGTAGAGATCCCAAATGCACTCGGCCAACCTCGTGTACATCACACACTGCCGGACAAGCAAATAAAAATTTGAATATTACAACCAACCGGGTTATATCTTTGGCTTTTTAAAAAGTAAATCTGCCAACGCTGGCTGTGGAACCATGTATTGGATTCTTAAATTTACACCGCAATATTCCCCCGCAAATTAACAGTAACGCTTTTAGTTGGAAAATGCAGACATTGGTGCTATATAATGCAACCATCATTATCCGCTTTATCCCATGCCAATTACAGGTTCGGTTACCGAACGTACGGAAGAACAAAGTGTCGTCTTCCTTTGTCGTCAGCAACTGGTAGGACGCGCTTAATGCGGCCATTTGCGCACCGTAAGCCTCCAACGGTATCAAAAGGGCTTTTGGAAGTATTTCTGATTAATTAATAGGTAGTAATGAATCAGGTCATATCCTATTGAACCTTATTCTGGTAAAATCGAAAGAGTTCCCAGCGAAAAATAAAATCTTTGTATTCAGCTTGGTCAAAGAAAATAGTTCTGATAGAGTATATATATATATATATATAAGAAACCTTGTTGATAAGTTTTACTGGTTCGCAAATTGAATGAGTTTTTGCGTTTTATTTGAAATAAAGAATATTACGAATTTTTCATTGTTCAATTTTAATTTAATCAATTCTCTTCTCGGCCAGATATTTCCGACTAAGAACAGTTTGAGCACCCTATGCTAACTCGCGAAGCTCTCTCTCTCTCTCTCTCTCTCTCTCTCTCTCTCTCTCTGCTAACCTCGTGAAAAAACTCATGGCTCAATCCTTCTTAACGCGGCATTTAAGTTGAGTCTTCAAAGAGCTAAAAGAACAATGTGTTGTAAGAATTTTCGCTTGCGTTGTCGCACCTTGCGCGCGTCAAAGTTAAAAGTTTACTCCAGAAATATGGCGCGCATTACTCGAAAGCACTCTCATCTTCTCATTATCTCTCTCTCTCTCTCTCTCTCTCTCTTCAAACGAAATTTTTCGAAACAGTGTTTTGCAGAAAATATTCTCCAGAAGAAAAGCGTTTCGAAAGACTCTCTTTCTCTCTCTCTCTCTCTCTCTCTCTCTCTCTCTCTCTCTCAATGTCGTGTCGTTAAAAAGTTTCGACACCTCGACCTTCCCTAAATATATGGATAAAAAACGAAGCACGTTATGAAAATGAACGAGTCCATCTCGAGCCCTTCCCTAAATTTTATAACAAACGAAGAAAAAGCGTAATACATCCGCGTGGTGCTTAGCAAGTTATTATACCGAGTTATTATAAAGTTCTTTTAACGAGACCCGTTATTTCAGCGCATAATATTCATGACAGAACCGTCATGCAGCCAAAACCAAAATCTCACCGAAACATACGACACAACAAACAGAGCCCCTCCCCTCTTTTCCCTTCAGCAGCAACGTCACTCGTTACATCATCGTGATTGCACGCAACAGAAGAACTTTGTAACGTCGAGAGCGGCGGCCGCGGCGTTTCACTCAATATTCCCTTTCGATAGCCGCTACGCGCGCTTTTTCACGCGCACACACACACACAGAGAGAGAGAGAGAGAGAGAGAGAGAGAGAGAGAGAGAGAGAGAGGCATCGCTGCCCCACCCACACGCATAGCCTTGTTTTCTCGGGGTCTCTCGTCCAGTGACGGAGTAATGACACGGCACAGCACCAGCTTCCCTCACCCCCTCCCCCGCTCCTCTTTATACACAGAGCCTGGACGCGCTCGGCTTCACGCTCGGCCTAGCGTGTATTTGGCCATTGGCCATGCATACGACCCTCCTCGATGACCGTCCAGCTACCTTTCCCTCTACTCTCACTCATTCTCGTCCACACACACACCTATATACACTCACACAGAGACACACACAGACACGCAGTGGATGCAACGCGGCATTCGTCTCGGAGCACGTCGAGTCTACGTCTGTGGCTCGACGTCACAGAAATCTCTCTCTCTCTCTCTCTCTCTCTCTCTCTCTCTCTCTCTCTCTCTCTCTCTCTCTGTTTTGCTGTACATATACTACCAGCCTCGATGCCCACTGATAAGCAACGCTGCGGGGAGAATATGCGCGCGCGAAGCATGTCACACAGTTGGCCAAGGGATGCTGTGTGTACTCGTCACTTTCTGTTTTTTTTGCTTGTTCTTCACAGTTCGCGCGCGCGCGCTTGGGATAAATTGTGTCGCTGACGAATTGATTAGTGCGCAACGAGCTGGAAGTGTTTCGCGTGCGTTGGCATTTATATGACTTGTACCGTATTATGTGCCTTGCTGTAGACCCGGCCTGTATCTACTTTGGGTTACTGACTGCGGTGTCTTGTAATTATCGATCGCCTTGTTGTTGGCCGTTACACGTACCGCGAGGACGATGAATATATTGCAGACTGATTATAATTAATCGAATATTAATAAAGCTTATTTTTATGCAAGTATGGAGCTAAGTGTGTGTTTACGACAATATTTATATACGAATTTTAGGAATCTTTCAACTTTCTAACTTAACATTGTATACAAAGGGTCACGATGCGATAAGTTCAGAAATAAAGTGACCTGACCTGACCTAGTCTATATTCTCAAATATTTATTTATAATAATGAATGTGCATTAATTTTATTACAAGAAAAACAAATCTCACCAAGTCAAGTACTAATGATACGGTTTGGATTTAAAAATTCCAAGTATATATTTCAATCAGCCAATACTTTTTTTCGTAGGCTGCTAATAAATTTCAATCACCATACCGAATTTTGGGCCATTTACGGAGTGCTTTATTCCGATAATGAAGCTAACCGAACTTACTGCATAATTAATAGCACCGATATCGAGATATTGCAGTAAGAGTCTAAATAATAAGAATTGCAAATTAATTGCATAATATAGCGTATGACAGAGTAACATCTAATCTGGAAACGAAATTCGAGCTCGCGCATATATTTGTGCATTATAAATATCACCCTAATATACATTACACGGCATTTTCAATAAACGCAATCGTTAGGTAAGCCTTTGCTTTTAATGATCCGATTCCGCAAGTCGAAACGGGGGAAAAAAATCTTTCATGATCTTTCCGACGAAACGCGTAAGCGGTCCTACTTAAAATATGCTTTCAGTCAGAGATCCAAGTTAATGAAATCCTGATTAGAGATGAAAACTCTTGTAGTATTCGTTAGGTTTAATGTTGCGTGAAGGTGAATGTGTGTGAGGGAGAAAGAGAGTGAGAGAGATAGAAAGAGAGAGGTAGAGAAAAAGAGAGAGTTAGAGCAAAAGGTCTGGTCTTGGATTTGTAATTTAATGGTTCGTTTAATCGGGTCTATAACGAGAATAGTTTTTTTACTCTCCCCCCAGATTACAAGCGCGAACAGAATCTCGGGCCGCAGGAAATTGATTTCCTTCCATGAATTAAAAACCCTTTTTTATTTTTCAAATTATGCTCGCGTATTATTCGGCATTTGCGTGGCTTTTAAGACAGCGAGTGGAGAGATTCGCGGCAAGAGTTGCAATTCTGCCCTAGACTGAGAAAAAAAGTGCCGTGACACAGTTTTAAATCATTATAAATTTAAAACAGCCGCACCGACGCCTCCAGAATGGTTTTTAAAATCAAATTAACTCGGCACACAATTCTTCGCGCCGCTGTTAAAATATTTATTGCTCTGTACATTTTTAATGCATTTGGATGCGCCGAACTTTATTGACGTTCTCGCGATTCGAAAAGCTCTGGAATAAACGTTTTATTTAATACTGCCGATCTTCTTTAAATTTGCTGAAAAACCCCGAGCGCCGATTCAAGAAAAATCTGGATTCGCTCGACGTACGCTGGCAGAAATAAATTTAATTTCCTCTCCATTTAATCTTTTTTTTTAACAAATATATAACTGTACGCGCAAACGTATGTGTAATTGATATTTGAATCATACGTTACAGGTTAAGCCTTTGAAGTTCGATCCGAAAGTATAACTTATGTAGAGCTTTCGTCATTTCACTAAACCTTTGCATTAATAACGACCGAATCCAAAATGACCACACATGATTATCATCGATTAACTTTACGTAATGTTCGCATCATTATAAAATATATAATAAAAAAATCATAAACTGGGCAAAACAATGTTAAATCGAGCAGATAAATCATCGATTTAAATGCAAGATCCCGTTCTTACTGTATAAAAACTGACCATTTCCTCCCATATTCGCCCACGTACACAAATGCTCCATCCACTTGAAATAAAAAAAGTTGGAAAAGAAAGAAAAGTTGCCGCTGGAGATAGGAAGAAGTCGACGAGCTCTACCAGTACCGCCCTATATATGCGCGATATTCGAGCCGAGGTACCTGATGGGTGGGGGTGGGGTCAAGGAAGAAAAAAACTGTACCACGCGCGTACAGAGTGTGTAGGATAAAAAATAAAGAGTGCGAGAGTGGATGCAAAAGAAAGAGAGAGAGAGAGAGAGAGAGAGAGCAGTAGTAGCCGCCGCGGGGGTCAGCTTGTAGCAGCTCAACGTGAGTAGCGGCTCGCGTACTGTCCCTTTGAGCTTTCCACTCGCGCATTCTCGGCCAACGACCTGCGCGACCGAGAGAGAGAGAGGGAGAGGGAGGGAACTGATTCCGTCCGTCATATATAGAAAGCTTTCGTACGACGACGTTTGATCTATGTCCCTCGCTCCACATACACACACACGCACATATATATATATTCTATATACATCCTATCTATCTATATATTATCGTCTCTTTCTCTGGGCCTGGGTATATACTGGGAGAGGGCGCGAGAGCCCGGCGCCCGGCTTTGACGAGCGTCGAGTTGCATTGGCGTTCGACAGCAGCCGCCGCGCAGCACCGCCAGCACCAGCCTCGGCGCGTGCATAACCATCTGTGGATGTATACGTGTACACGTGACGAGAGTCGTATATAGATATGGAGCCTATCCCCCTGGCGATTGACGTCTGATTGAAAAATGGCTGATGAAATTCTGCTAGAGAGAGAGAAAGAGAGGTGGAAAGAGGAGGCGCGAGCGAGCGAGCCGTATAGGTAGGAAGCGACAGCACTTTTTAATTAGATGAAGCACTCGCTCGAGTCGCCGACGACGCCTGGTCTGTGTGTGTGTGCGTGTGAGTGCACAGCGCACTTCAGCTGCCTGCATATCAGCCCGCGATGAGATCAGCGAAAGGAGAGAGACGAGGGAAAAAGAGCGAGATGGCGGAGATGAAGAGCGCAGCAAATGTATCGATAATTAACGTTTCGATGTGGAGGAGCTGGAAAAGGGGGATAAAGATAGCTATGCTTGTGTGTTCGTGTGCGTGTGCGTCAATTTTTTCGCGCTGTCGGCGGTTCGTACCTTCGCTGCTGTCGCTGTCGTTGCTTTTTTTTTTTTTTTTTTGTTAATGGAAGATCGAGCGACTGTTTTCCTGCTGCTGCCGAGTCGCGGAACGTTGCGTCTCTCTTGTCTGTGGACTTATTTCTATAGTGGAAATTGCGAGTTGGTTTTAAATTACTAGCTCTATACAGCTGACGAATATATTGATTCGCAGAGAAAATGGGGTAGATGGGCTGGATTTCGAATTGTTTGGGAGAGTTTGAATTTGTAGATTGATTGGACGTTATGGTCTGCTTGAAATTAAAAATCGTCCGGCGCAAGTGGTTATTTTGACGTTGAATTGCGAATTCACTCCGGGAACAAATCTGCGGTTATATCAACTAAATTTTCACCGAATATATGAATTTTCGAATCTGTGATTATCTATAACGATTGTTTGATTATCGCGTAACCAGCGCGTCACGTGCATCGATGAAGTTATGTCATTGAACGTGAACTAAGTGGATTAAGCACCTTGTGAAGTTAACTGTGTTTGTAGTTGACACAACTACAAATGATCTTTCCTGGGGGAAAGGAAAATTTATAAAATTCTAGTCACATCTGGCAGTAGAAAATAGAATTCATAATTAAATTGGCTAATACAAATAAATCAATAAAGAATAAACAGAACGTGACCAATGATTAATAAATGTATAAAAGCTTGAAATGGAAATATTTATGGCTTATATAATCCAATTATTTGTAAAAATAAATCAATTAACAAAGGTAGATCGATATAAAAGCAGCGAGAAATGATTGCATTCGCATCCAATACAATTTAAATTATTAGAAAACGGGTAGAGAGCCGCTTTTAGAGCTCACAAATTTATTTGCAACCAAGTGGATCTCCACTCTCCCCGTTTCATTGCATACATAAAGTCCAAATACAATTAAACTTATGTACACCGAAACAAGCCAAAAAAACAGCATTTAATGCCAGTAGACGATCGCGTCGAGAACGCATTTAATTATGGGCAAAACAAAAATTTCGTTATCCCCGCGTCACTCGTATAACAAATGCAAATGAGTCGCGCATGGGAGAGGACCGATCAAGTATGCGTGCAGGAAGCGCGCGCAGCAGTTGGAAGAAAAATAGCCCATATATAGCCGATCGGGAATCGATCGCAGCAGCAGCAGCAGCTTGTGGAGCTTTCCAGGGGGGGGGGGGGGGGGAGGCCGAATAGTGTGGAAGCGCGACCGCGTCGCCAACGTCCGACTATAGGACGATTAGGCTAATTTCTGCGGACGCAATAGCGCGCGCGACGTCGAGAGTCTAATGGAACGGAGCGAAACGAGCGCGGCGGGAGGGGGAAGAAGAAAAAAAGTGAAAAAAAAAAACACGGAAAACAAAACAGGCGCCGACAAGTCGTATAAATAGCAGCCAGAGACGACGTAATGCTAGCTCCCAGCTCAATTGGAAAACATTAACCGATCGCAGTACAACGCAGCGCCGGGCAATCGCCCGAGTCCTTTTTTTTTTGTTCCTCGTTTTGTCCTGGGCGATTCGAGGAGTGGCTCCCCCCCACTCCTACCTACGCCGTCTCGCTGAACACAGGCAAACGCGAGCGCGAGATGAAAAGCAAACGTTAAAGCGCTTTTGCATCGATCGGTCGAATCGAAAGGTACGAAACCCTGAAAGAGAAAAAGTTTTCCGCTCTTGTATAGTTGTGAAACGCCTGGCTTGTGTGTATGCGTGCGTGTGCGTGAGAGAGAGAGAGACCCCGTACTTGAAACAAAAGCGATCGATCGAGCTTTTCGATTCGCTTCTAATTCGAGGCGAAAGGGCGAAAGAGAGAGAGACAGAGAGAGAGGGGGGAGAAAGCTGTTTACGAATGGAGCTCACGTTCGCGACGGTGGTAGAGGCGCCGGATAATGGACGGATAGATGGACGCCAGTACAAAAGCCCAGCAGGAGAGAGAGAGAGGGGAGGGGAGAGAGAGCTTGTGGCTCAGACTCGCGAGGCAAATGCGACGTTCCTTCGGCTCGTCGAGTATAGAAGCCGGAAGGATTGGATAGCACCGGAGGAATGGGACACTGCTGAAGGGGAAATTAACTCCGCGCACGAGAGTGATTTTTCAAGGGCTCGTGTTTTGTATTGGAGCCGATCTCGTTTGGGAGTGAGAGGAATTGCCGGTGATTAGGCACGAGTTGCGAGGGATATTCTTTATTGTTTTCCAGACCTGATGAGATGGCGCTCTCTCTCTCTGTCTCTATAGGTGTGTAGCTCTCGATACCTATAGAGCCATTTGATGCGAGCTGTCTTTAGTCGAGCGAATTGCGCGCGTTGGGCGAGATATCGATCATAGAACGGAGATGGTTCGTTTGATCTTTCTCTTTTTCTTCGCTGAGATTTCGCTGCTACTGCTACTGCTGCTGCTGTTACTGCTACTTTGGATGATCGGATTAGCGATTCGTCAAGGATGAAGCTTTTATTGGAACGATGATTAGGACGGAGATTAATTTCTAATACTGAGCTGCAATAGTTGACTTGGATGTAATGGTATTATTTTGTCATAGTACCAACAGATAATATTTCTAAATTGAAATATAATTTATAATTAATGATAAAGTTGTTTAAATTATGGTTGATGGATGGAAGACATCAGTATTTTTTCAAGCGTATACGAAAGAAATTTAGAAACGTTTGAATGATTTTTCTCGTACTTGAAGCGTGAAAAAAATGAAATATTTCGCTCGGTTTGAAAAATGGCTCTTAGGGAAAAAACAGCAATTAATTTTGCTCTGCTTCTCAGTTTTCACTCGCACGGACAGCTATAAACGGCACGGCGCTGTTACGAATTCCGAGAGTCATTGTGGCCATACAGAATTATTACAGTTAATGGAATTTTTCGCAATGAATTGAAAAATGCTTCCCCGCGATGTCGCATCACTAAGGCGTATTGCTTTTAAAGTGCACTGAAAAACAAACGTGACACTGATGCTGCTGCTGCTGCTGCTGCTGCTGCTGCTGCTGCTCGTAAGAAAGCCTTGGCACAGAAAAATTAATTACCTCGAAATGCAAATGGTGAATTCAATTTTTCTCAGTAAATTAATTGATTGTAAAAATACTAGATTTTTACAAGAATAGTTTCCTCCCAGTTTAAGAGAAAAAAAAATTAAATGATGTTAACTAATTTAAAGTGAGTGATGTCCTATTCTCGAATTAAATCCTAAAATTGTCATTTATCTAATGACGAAATAGAGTTACGCATCTGAAGTACTTTACGCACTTTTATATCAAACTTTCTAGTCTCGTTACTCCTGGAGATCAACGACGTTTTACTTAATTTTGTTGAAGAGCACGTTTTCGTAGTTTTCGTAATAAAACAAAGCACGATTAAAACTCTTACACGAGCAACAAATATTGACTTACAGGGATTACAATTTACAAACAATAACGTTATATACATCTAGTTATTTTTCCACCAAAATGGCATTTCGCAGCGAACTTAATCAACGCTACTCTTTCAAAGAAAAGTCACGCGTGCCTGACATTAAAAATCAAGTCAACGGGAAGAATTTTGTTGATATCGAAACTGCACGTAGCTATAATACCGGCAAAAGTATGTTTGGCACTATAGGCTCGTCTAGGTAGTATACACTTTAATGGAATCAACAAATATTCCATTTACATGCATTAATACGAATCATGAACTCCGACTGCGGCTGAAACATTACGAATGCGGCGGGCGACGCAAGGAGGCAAACTTTTTCCGTTATCGATGCTTCATTAAATTCAACTGCAAACTTTGCTTGGCGCCTCTCAGCTCACCACTTACACGCTAAATACACATTACTATATACGCGTACACAGCCAGACGCGCGTCTGCAATTTGGGGCGTAGTCGCGATAATTATCTTCCCCGTACTTACGTCATTTTCCGCCGATTCCATTAAAATACGCGTTGATTGTTATTGAAAATGGAATAGGCGAACAAGCTTTTGACAGTAAATGGAAGACAAGCTCGATACGCGCACTTTTTTCCCTTGAATTCATTATAGAGTTTAGAATATTTTAAAATATCTAAATTGAAATTTTATCTCGTATCTTGAATTATGGGAATTCTCTACTAAAATGATTTGATATTAAAATGTTTTCGCACTTCAGTTTAAAATATTGTACTAATGATGACGCATGCGTTGTGCAAAACTTCATGTATGCCAAGAAAGTTTTTTCATTTATAAACGCACGACGCATCCGCATACACACAATTCAGACAGCAAATAAATTACAGGAGGAGGATACAACACGGGTATCACATCGCTGCAAATTATCATAATTTTAATTAAGAGAGAAAACTTTTGCTCGAGATGGAAAAACTTATTATCGTCATTAACAGACATCTACAACCAACTATCGCTAAAAACCTGATGTACTTGTAAAAAATAATACACGTATTTCTTGGGCCACTAAAAATTTAAATTGCGCTCTGCAGGCACCCAATATCTCGCTGACTCGTAATTCTCTCGCTAACAAGCTGCGCACGGCACACAATATATCAGTATCGCCGCATCTTTCCCCTCGTTTCTTTCTTCTTTTCCCCCTATTACACATACACAGAGCGATCGGTAGGTGGTGTATAGCGACGGAGGGCAACGCGAATTAACGCCACCGCGGATTCATAATACGCGAGTAAACATAATTACAAAGTCCCGTCGTAGCAGCAGCAGCAGCAGCAGCAAGGGACGTAGGGACGCGTGAAGCAGTAGCGAGAAAAAAAGCGACTACGGCGTTGACGGCGGCAGCGACGGCGGCGAAGAAGAAGAAGGGAGAGAAGCGGCGTAAGAAGCGCATGAAAGGAACGAGGCTGCCGCCGCTGTTGCCGTCGAGGGATTCGCGTGAAAAGAGCAAAGGGTCTCGGCTCTCGCTGATACGCTCTGTTAGCTTTGAGATTCTGCAAGACGCCTCGCGAGCACGCGCCTTCGCTTCGCTGCCTCTCCCTCTCCCGCTATGGGGCCGCAGACGACGACGACGCCACTCTACTGCTGCTGCTGTTGCTGCTCCTTTCTCGAATCTTTAAATAACGACGTTTTACGCGGCTGCAACTTTTTTCTTTGCTGCGCTGCTTGGGCCTAGCTCCGCTTCCTCTTTTTATTTTTATACCCGAGTTAGGCAAGACGCCCGGAAAGCCCGCAAAAACAACTCACTCTGCTCTTTCGCCTTTTTGAGAGCGGAAATCGCGAGGGCACGGAAAAGATGTTTGCTGCTGATTTTTTCTCGATGTTGGGCGTGTGTACATGTGCCTTACGATTTGGTGGTTGACGAAGGTTATTTTGTTGGAGTTTTGCGAAAGATGCGAAAAAAGGTAAGAAGGGCGGAAGTAACGATTTCGCGCGGTATGTTGCTGACGAGGTTTTTTGTTGGAAATCCTGAGTGAACATCAAAGCGATGCGACGTTTGAGTTGCGGATGTAGATTAAAAGAAGTATTCACACATATTCCCATGAACGGAGATGGTGACTTTTGGTTGCTTTCTCGAAAGTTTTAAAAAGTTGCGTGGAGTTCTGCGTATAAATTGACTGAGTTTAAATGACAGTGTATTATTCGACGTGCATTTGAACTTGGTGCAATTAAGTGTCTTTAAAGAGATTATTCGATTAGTCGAGCGGGCGAGATTACGCTGAAAAAATACTCGATCAGCATTAGCGGAATCCCCGTGGGACTGATTGCGTGCTTCTGCGCCTTATACACGGCTGGCTAGTTTTCCGCATTACTACTTATTCCCTGCGCTTGTACATGCGTAGCTTGAACAATTTGTTTATTAACTTCCGCGTAGTGATTAAAAAAAGTGTATGTTTCGTAGTATAATTTCTTATATTTTGAACTAGCGGTAATAACTATTTTTAAATATATTTAATTT
Source organism: Megastigmus stigmatizans (assembly GCA_900490015.1). Classification (NCBI taxonomy): domain Eukaryota; kingdom Metazoa; phylum Arthropoda; class Insecta; order Hymenoptera; family Megastigmidae; genus Megastigmus; species Megastigmus stigmatizans. Next base: position 16,785 of record UELV01164495.1, read on the forward strand.
CTACGAAATATTCCAAATAATTTCGTAAAGTAATTAAATTACAAAAAAAAACTGCATTTGAGCTTGCATTTAAATTACGAATTTCAGAGCTTCTAACGCGAATAAAATGGCTTTGATTGAAATACCTTATTATTGGCAAAAATCAAATATAATGTTCGTATTTAAAACAACAGTTTCATACATCACATAGGAAAAATAATTGTAATTTTTTCTTTCAAGATAAAATTCGGTTGAACACTGCACTTATTTAAAATATTATGTTTCACATAAAATAGGTACATTAAATTAATTTTGGTTTGACTTCAGAAAATTTTTCAAATTAATTTTAATATAATTAGCTCGTCTTCATTTTCATGCCATCACGCTAATGTGTTTAGACTACGCCAATCAAACATAAACGGTAGTTGTCCTTGTTACTGTGCCCCGAACAGTTCCGCAGCTTGTGTGAAAGTTTGTTTTTTAATTTTTCATCTTTTTAAATATATAGCTGAAGGTTAATATATTTCTTTATTAATTGGAAACAATAATTATTATTAAAAAAAATCTATTAAATAATGTGGAGTACAATGAAAAAAAACCTGAATGTGACTGGTTACTGGATCTCGTCTGCTTACTATAAGAATATGTATTTGTCGAGTTATTGTGCCCTATGTTAAAACGTATGTACAGTATTAGGCTAGGATACAATAATCGATACAAATACCCTACAAAACCATTTATATTTATCTTTTTAGAGCTAAATATAAGTTAAAATATCATATCATAAGATGCAACAAACGAATAACAAAACAATTCGTGAATACGAAATTGATCGCGCAATCCTGCACAGAACGATAAAGCAAGCTTGACAAATTTATAAATCGTCGAGCATAGAACACCAAAAACACGTACAATATCGTCCAGTCCAGCGCTATAGACCATAAAACGGCGTCGCATTAACCACCTCCCTCTCGCATATCGCGCGCCATAGACACTCCCGCCCGGCGCACCAAGCATGCGATGCTCGAGCTTTCGATTTTCGATCCTGTCGATGGTGGGAAAGAGAGAGAGAGAGGCCGGAGTTGTTATACATAAGTTCCGTCAGCGAAATGACAATAAAGCGAAAGCGGGAGCGAGAGAGAGCGAGCGCGTCGTCCCGTAAAAGCGAGCGCGCGAAATCGCCCTTGGGGAATTCACGCGCTCCTCCCCTCCTCGTATATTTACGGTAGATCGACACTCGCTCTCTCAACGTGGACGAAAGGGGGGGGGGAGAGGGTGAGAGGGAGGGACTATGGAAGAGCACGTGATTTGCGCTTTAATGGCCATCGCGCCGACTTTCGGCTAAACGGTCTTTCATTGGCTTCTGCTACTGTGTCATGGGGGAGCAGGGCTAAATAATATATCGAACCCGCACGGAGAAGAGCGGAGAACGCGCGAAAAATTAGCCAATTCGTCTTACTCGTGACGTACACTTCCTTGTTCTTTGCCTTTACTCTTCCCCTTTGCTTTCTGGCGAGCTGATATTAGGATAGTGGCACACGGGTTCGCCTCTCTCTCTCTCTCTCTCTCTCTCTCTCTCTCTCTCGGTTTTAATATATACGTCGGTCGATCTATCAATAGCGCGAAAAATAGCGAGAGAGGGAGAGCAGTCGCGACGGAGAGAGGATTCGTAATTTATGGAGCGCAATAACTGCCGAGGAGCAATTAAGCCTGCGCCCGGCCCTTTTAATTAAAAGGAATACGTCAACGTGAGAGCGCGAGCTCTTGTGGACCCTGACAGATGAGCGTAATTTTTGTTGACAAATCTGTTTTGATATGAAGCGGGGAGGGAGAAGAATGTTGGGTGTCCGGTCGTGTGTAGTGTACGGCTGCGTCGCGCATCTGACCGAACCCTTCTCACATCTACTTTGTCCATATCCATATACCATGGAACTTTTTTTACAGAAATATCGAATTTTCGTATAACTGAAAAGTTAAAGTGTTTATTGTTTTAGTATTGCAGTTAAAGGGGTGCACCAGAATTTGGACTGAGCCCCAACGCTAACGTAGAAAATTCTCATTTAAAATTTTATTCCAACTCCGCGGCATCGAAGAGCGAATATTTACTCTTCTTTTTTTTTTTGTCAAATTCACGAAAAATCGGTCGAATATTCAACGCTATCGTACGAAATTTCATTAAATATTTATCCTCGCTCCACTTGTTTCGAAGCCCTCGATTCCACGCTTTTCCAAAGTGTCTGTATCTGCATCAAAAACCTTTCCAAAAATAAAGTTCCTAAATTCTTTAAAAGATTTTGGAATTAAATAGTTGCAACTGCAGTATTTAAATTCTTCCATAAATACATAATATGTCCCAAATATTATTCATGCTAGATACACTTACTTGCGTATTTCCGGAAAACTCTAAACCACCGTAAAAAGGAAAGAATTATATTGATAAAATCGGAAGTAAAAAAACTAAAGTCTGGGTTCTTTCGCCAGCATCTGTACTCGAGCCATTCCGTTTCGGATATCTCGATATCGTAGCTAACGACGAGACTACCGCAGCAGGCCCACGAACTCTGCACGCATCGACTGCGGTCGAACGTAGAGAAATCTCACCCCCCGCCTGTCTTTCTCTCTCTCTCTCTCTCTCTCTCTCTCTCTCTCCAGCTTCTCGTCCTCTCGGTCAATCGGAATTTTAAATCGGCCGCGCCGAGGATGTTTGTCCGAAAAGCTTTCAGTCCGTAAATTATTCATGATAGCTGCGCCGTATTCGCCTCTCCATATATATATATATATATATATATGTCTGTACGTGCATACACACACACACACACACACACACACACAGTCCTCCGGTATCTCACAGTCGAACGAGTAACGAATTAGGAGTGCTAAAAGCTCTCTCTCTCTCTCTCTCTCACTCGTTTACTTCATTTTTCCACTGCAATTATCGTCTTCTTAATTTTTTCCACTCGCGCTAATAGTGGCCGGCCAACTTCTCTCGACGAATTAATTTAGTTTCTCGAACAGCCTCATCTCGATTGTCCGCTACACTACTTTTTTACATGCAGATAGTTGTGCGTGTCTGTGTATATGTGTATGCAAACGCACTCGAGCATTAGCTGGCGCTACTGCTATGCTGCTGTGCGGGAAAAGTGGACGTGAGCGTTTTTTCGAATTGAAAAATCGTCGGAGCGTGCGATTCCGGCCTGTGCGCGCGATGTACTTTATTTTTGTTGCGGCCGCCGCGGCTTCTCGTCCCTTCTCCCCCCGCGAGCTCGCGCGAATGCGAATTGGTACAGGCGCGTGAATACCTGTATAGCAGCGAGCGCTCGGTGGAATTGTAAATTAGGATATTTTGCAATTAGACGCGGCAAACGGATCCGGGCGGGGGATAAAAATTCCGAGCTCCTCGCGTGCATTTCGAATGACTCGCTGTAGTGGGCTTATACCGGGCTGCAGCTGCGATATTTTTTCCAATAAAACATGGACTACTTTTTCTCATATAGCGCGCATAAATTCAGAGTTTTCAAAGCAAACGTCAATTGGAAAGACTAAATGATGACTTAAGTTCTAATATAATGGCCTCGGCAAGAGCATTAATCAAAGTATACAACGCGATCGGCATATAGGTCATATTAAAGTTCTGGAAAAGAACCCTTCTTGGCTGCAGCTCGTTTGAATTTTCTTGCTTTTCCCTCTGCCATCGCGGCCACACGGTGTCTTTTATTGACCATTTGCCCCGCCAACCGTATTTCTAGCTCTAACCTTTAGATTATCTTTCGCCCTTCCACCTCCACGCTATTCTTATCCATTCTTCTTGTTCGATTCCCTTGCAGCCAGCTTTACACTTCCTGCAATCCTCTCCTTCTCTCTCTCTCTCTCTCTCTCTCTCACACACACACACACTCAGCTCTTCTTTCTTTTCGCCTTATCGGCTCCGTGTGCTTGACCATCTTTCCTCTCTCGCGTTTTCTTCCCCCAACACCCTAAAACTTGGAGAGCGCGAACTTTTCTCTTTCACTTATCTGGCAGGGGCGCGAGCGAGCGCCCGATTAAAATCCAACGCTGCAGCCGAGCTCTCGGCATGCTCGTTCAGCAAGGCTAACTATATAATGGAGCATTTTGAGATTAGCCGATCAAAGCGATCCTGCTTTTTTTTAATTTTTTTAATAAGATTCGCTTTTATTATCATTACTAACAAGAACGATTATCTGATCTGCGGATCACGTATTTGGATGGTACCTTGGGATGGTTTTTTCATGTCTTATCATCCGTTTGCCAATGGATTGCAATAAGAAAAATTATTCCAATATTCATCAAGGAAGTTGATAATGAATATGAATTCTAAATTTGAGTGAATTTTTAATTTCATCCACACCAATTTGAGGTTTAACTGTAGCTTTAAGTTAAAGCTCACTTTCTTATAAAAAGTTTGTATCATGCCTGTATAAAGTTTATTTTATCAAAGTTATTAGATGTTATGGAAATATCAATAGCCAACAGTCAATAGCAAGACATGATAAAGTCACTGTGAGACTTCTTCATCGGAATCTATGATTCAAAGATTTGACATTTTCACATATTTCTCCTTGTAAAGTTAACGTACTGTGCAAGAGCCATAAATCATATTTTATGTCAGGGATAAGCAATGGAACGAATAATCTGTTTTCAATAGCTAACTTGCTCAAAAATTAGAAATTCATGCAGTCAAACGCTATATATAATAAATATCATTTGATTGTTTTACTATAATAAAATTGTAAAATAATCAAATTTAAATTTTAGTGCACCCGCGGTTTTATAAATAATAGAAAAGTAAATACAGCTAACAATTTCGATTAGAAATAGTCGACTTATGTATAAGGTGAGGCCAGAAGGAAAAGAAAGAGAAAACGCAGGCCGAAAGGGAAAATGGGCTAAATCGTGCTAACAAGGTCTCGTTATTGGAAGGGACCGGAAGAAAGGTTCCGGTTATATCAGGAGAAGATTCTTCTTCTATTTACAGCGGAGAAAGTTGTTTGTGTGTATATATATGTATACGTAGTACATACACGAACGTCGTCGACTTTTATTACTTCGACCGAAATCACAAATCACGTGATGAACGGACCAATTATAGAAGTATCCGCGTCCACTAATTTTAATGAAAAGTTCGGCATTTTCTTGGTAGAACTAATAGCCCGAGTGCTGGTGACAAAAATCTGCAAGAGTTTTGTCATGGCTAATGTTTGGATATGTTACTCGTAGTATTGGTGGTGTACATGAGTCAGCACCTACTCCGAACGTCAGGTATTGGAACACCTGGGGGCGGCAAGCTTTGAAACATGTAAAATGGTGACATGCATTACAGGAGTTTTGTCATAGCTGAAAATTGGCAGAGATGTTAATTGTTGCGCTCATTGATGGACAAAAATGATGTCATAAGCAAGAGTTTTGTGACTATGATAAAAAAAATTTTGACAAAAGAGTTAGCACTGCAGTTTACTTCAGTTAGAAAAGCCAAATCTGATGTACCGAAACAAGTATTTAACCCTTAACTGACACACGTCAAAATAATAACATAAATGACACATGGGGTATTTCAGACCCCAGTGGGCAAAAATGTTTATAACTTTTTTATTTATTAATATTTTCATTTGCAATTTTTTTACAAGTACCTTAAGGTCTCTACTAAAGGGTGTTTTAGTTCATAAGATCCAAAATTATTGTTTAGATATTGAAAAAAATCGAAATTTATTTAAAAAACTGAAAATCTATCCCTTTTACTAAAAAATTCATAACTTTTTGAAATTTGAATATTTTCCGATGAAATTTTAATGGCTAACTCGTGAAACTATAACATTTAAGATACAATTAGTTTTAAATACCAATTTTTCAAAAAAGGTATTTATTTGAAAAAAAACTGATGAAAAAAGGATGAAATAAATGAAACAAGCATGCTGGTTATTTATGGCACCACAAAGCAAACAGTGG
>UELV01164496.1:0-14944 GCA_900490015.1 Megastigmus stigmatizans
GATGTAAACATTATGTCGTTGCAGTTTCATAAAATTCCATGCAGGATTCCCGGAGATTTTCTTCCTAGAAAATTTCGATATATATATTTTGTTCAATACGAAATTACGGACACTACCGGTAAGGTAGGAATCTTTCCGAGGGTCGCACATCCCCTTAATACTATTTTTTAATTTACTTCAACCAAGACGATTTCCGATACCTCAGCCACATTTAAAATTTCTGCACGGATATCAATATTAAGAAGGTAATAAAAACACGAAATAATGATAATATTATCAATTTCTGTAAAAAGTAAACTACCTCTTACGAGTGTTTGCAATTCGCAGCAACTAATAAGCGATTATATGCAACGATTATTTATTTATCACGGAGGCAGTAATTTCATTTTAATTAAGGCAGAAAAATACTTTTCCGGTGGCGCAGCAGGATACCGACTTCACAAAGGAGAGAGAGAGAGAGAGAGAGAGAGAGAGAGAGAGAGAGAGAGAGAACGAGAGAGGGGAAAAAAGGAGCTACACAAGTCGCTCGTTTCAGCAATCATTTCTCATATGGCATACTCGCAAATGACTAATTGAGTATCAATTGCGGAGGCAGAAGAAAACGAAATGAAAATTCATTCGACGCCGTGGCCGCGCGCCGACGAGCAAACAGAGACATTGAGAAAAACCGGATGCGAAGGCTTGCCTCTCGTGCGCGCATGATTTGCAGGCTCATAAAGCGAGGAACCTGAGTTGACTGTGGAAAGAGTGAAAGAGCGAAACGACCGATTAATAACGAGAGAGAGAGAGAGAGAGAGAGAGAGAGATAGAGAAGCGTATGTACTGCTCCATCAGTGGTTTCTTATACAAGCTCGTTTTTTTTTAAATTTATCTTCTTCACGAGGCACGAGAGAGAGAGAGAGCGAAAGAGAGTGCAATCGACGACAGTCGCCCGTCTCCGATGCCGCGCAACGATTAGCGCACGCAGAGGTTTTATTTAGTCAAACCGCACAAATTGGTTGTGTATGAGCTTTTAATGGTCTCCGCTGGGATACCTGCGGACGAATGGAACTCACTCGCGTATTAGTACATGCTGCGGTTTTGCAAAGTGTATGCAGATTGCACTGGACTTGTATGAACGAGGATGATGTGTCTATATTTCGCAACAGATATTTTATCTTCTTCGTATTGAAGTATTGAATTAGCTTTATTCAAATTTCCCGCCTATAGACCGAATTAATAATGATGCATAAAAATAAACAAATTCACAGTATTTATATTGTCCCACTATCTATAAAAGACTTTAAAAAATTTTCAGTTATTCGGACTAATTATAAGATTTTCATGTACTACAACACCTTCTTTACGAATTCAGTCAATAAAAATGGTAAAATCTTTCTCGTAATTGAAAACAAACTTCAAAGTCAGTAGAAAATAAACAACTTTCGAATGCGTCAAGTAGGAATGTTCAAAAGTTCAATCCCAATAGCTAATTGGTCCCGCATGGGATCCCAACAATGTCTGCAGGGAGCATGATCGAGAAGATTTTTCAGAGCGCGCACTTTTCTTGGAAATTCGCGAGTCTCGTGTGTCTATGTGTGTGTGTGTGTGTGCCGTGGCAGCGGCAGCGGCTGCGGCAGTGACTTCGATGCATCTTGCTTTTTCTCGCGGATGCCGCCGCTCGAGCGCGCAGCTGCACATCAAGTCCCACAGGATACGAGCCGCGGATGGAAAGTCGCCTCAGTCGCCGCGGCCGCGCGGATAAGACGTCACACTTTTTCGTACAGGCACGCGGAAATTCGAAGCGCCGTAGGAATTGCGCGTTTCGATTACAGAAGTAGTATGGGTTTTGTGAAAAAAGCCGATGCCGATGGATTTTTCCGCGCCAGTCGATCCTTTCATGGTTAGTTCTTTTGAGAGGGGACGTTTTTGGAATGCCGAGGTTAACGGTGATTTGTTTTATTCGAAGGGGAGAGAGAGAAAGACACTTGCGTCATCGTTTCTTGCGAATTATGGAAAAATGAAACGCATCATTTTCTTTGTTGCCTGAGAATGATTCATTTTACTGTTGATGCTGCGCGGCCGTTTGTCGCTTGAGTTTGAAATATAAGGGCAATAACTGTTCTTTATTTCGGACCATTAGTCAAAACCGGAGAAAAGGTTGTAAAGCCTTATTAATAAGCTACCCGAAACTTATAATAACTCAAGTTTTAATAATTTATACTGATTCACAAAATTAAAACTGAAAATATATCGGTTCCTCGATCAATACTGTTGAGAACAAAATTACATTACTTTATTTATTTTTCTTTCTTTTTATTTCAATGCACATTACGGCTTGTACGGTATAAAGTAAGAAAATCCCAAATATCAGCAACGTCGCAAAATCCAGCAAAAAATCCTAATTATTTCTCTTTTCTTTGTTGCGCGATCAACTAGGCAGACAGAGTATAATACAGTGGGAGGCTCTTTTGTGTCACGCGGGCGAGAAAAACGAAAGGAGAGAGAGAGAGAGAGAGAGAGAGAGAGAGAGAGAGAGAGAGAGAGAGAGAGAGAGAGAGAGAGAGAGAGAGAGAGACCAGAGCAATAAAAAGAAACGCGAAGCATCAGCTGCAGCAGCACCGACAGCAGGAGCAGCAACAGCAGCAGGATTGCAGTGAGATATGGTGTGCGCAGCAGTAGTACCTGTGCTCGCGCGCGCATGCGAAATTAAAAAGAAAAGCAGCTATAAAGATGAATTATGGTGATGACGTTCCCTCTATGTGTGTGTGTGTGTTGCGCTGCTCGCGAGTGAGCGAGAAGGAGAATGAGAGCTAGGAGAGAGAGAGAGAAAGAAAGAGAGAGACCGTGAGAGGGTTTTGTGTGCGCAGTGTGTCGCATGCAATGGCGAGGAAGAAGGAGCGCTCGCGTGGGCGTGCAGACAGTCGCGCGCGTTGTGCCGCATATGCGGCAGCGACAAAACAACCGCGCTCTCGCTCGCCCAGCTCCGCTGCTTTTGTGCGCCTGCGCTGCTGCTGATGCATTTTGTCCCCGTGTGGCTGTCGAACTCGCGCGCGATCCAAGTCAGCGTTTCCTTACCCCCCCCCCTTTTCTTTTCTTTTTTATTATAAGCTGGTTTCGTTATGTATGGTATATTGTTTTGGCGCTCGGGAAAGAAAAGTGTTCTTTTTTTTTGGTTGGATAAGGAAGGGAGTGGGAAGAAAGGAACCATTAATTATGACATTTTCAAGGATTAGTTGGGTCGACATTATGTGGCGAAATAGTATTTGTTAATTTGCAGTAAGGTTTGTTATTGAATAACAGTCAATTTGAGCAGAATAAATAATAAATTTAGTAAGACTAAATATGATGATAATTATATGTGAAGAGTTGGTATGTAGACGTGAATTAAAAATAGGAAGGAAAATCTATTGTTGGATTAGCGACATGCAAACGCGGAAGGATGTAGGTAAATTAATAATGTGCTCCGAAGGTGTGGATAAAAAGCGAAGTGATGACCCATCATTACATAATAGAAGTAGCTTATTAATTTACCTATTGTCGTTTTAACGATTATTATTTTAGGTGTAGGCTGTCGTGAGGCCTGGTACCCGGATAATAAAAGGCTTGCAAACTCGACGCTAACTGACATAATGTACTCAACTACGATATTCCAAGAAAATTCATTGTTTCAAAACGTTGTTTAGCCTTACCGTTTTACGAGCCTGCTATTGCTAACGTTAGTAAAATTCAAATTTCTCAAATTATATAATTATTCTCTTTAAATTTGATTTAGCACTTGAGCTTCTTCTCCAATCTGGATCACGATATCCCTTTACATATTGGTATAAAGATACTCCATATCCTCAGCTTATTAGCCATTTGATATCTTCGTTAAAGATGAATAAAAAGACCTTTTCATTGACCTTCTATCATGCAAGTGCCAACCTCATCTTCTCGTCGATATTTCAGTCAATCGCGCAATAAACCTCCGAATTCGTCGACTCGCACCATAAACAAAAGGGTCACAAACGTCACGAGCCCAGCCCTTTTGCATACACCCATGCCAAAAATAGCTCCACACCACATACACACACACACACTAGCAGCAGCAGCAGCAGCTCGCAACGATCCATGATAACCATAAATCTCATTCTTGGCGATGCTCAGAGCCTCTCCTCCATCATTATAATGCGAGCAGCCCCGGTGGTAGTACAGGGATCGGGCAGTGCCGAACGAGACACCTCCTCCACGCGTTCGAGAAGCCACCTTCTATTCGGCCACGATGATTCCGCATGTCTATGTCCCGGCGACGACGGACACACTCGCACGTGGGTATATAGCCGCGCATAACCGAACTCTCTCGTCATCGACCCTTTTAGTATGACAAATTATATATATATATATATATATACAATACACACCGGCGCCCATTTTCTCTTTCTCGATGTCCGTCAAGGTTTTCGCTGCTTCCAGTGCTATATATATATATATATATATATATGCTCTTTCTACTTATTGTGCGCGGTGTATTTGCATATAGGCGAATTTCGCGCGAGAGAACTGCCAGGTGGGAATAGTATATGGGGGTGTGGTGAGACTGGGTTTTAGAGCGATGATTGATCGTATACAACTTGCCATATGGGCTTGTAGCTACATGATAATCGCTATTTTACACACGTTATACATATACCTGTTGCGATCACCCCGAGATATACATCTTTTGGTGAGTGCGTCAGTTTGGTACTGCAGGGATATACCTAAATATAGTTGAACTTTCTATAAGAATTAGATAAATTCAGTTTTTTCAAATGCATCATGATTTATCTGAAATCGTTTAAACAATCGATCGATTTAAAAACTTGTCTAATTTTCTATATGCACAAATATAACTAAACACTTTTGTCGTCAACATAGTTTATTATATACGTGCATTACAAATTTTGGATGCATTCCAGTGTATATGAATTGAACCGACGACACTGCACGACGCATCAGACACAAGTGTCACGAAGGAGGCGTCGCGAATCTCCGAAAAGGCATTTCTCATTCTCATTGTATCCGTTGCGAATTTTTCCTTGTAACCGCGTCGATTCTTTCTTCTCTCCTTCGAGGGTTTTTTTCTTGTCCCCTTCCAAACGTACACAGCAGTAGCAGTGGATAAGAGATGTAAAGTCAGCAGTGAAGAATGGCCAAGACTCTCGAACAGCGCGACTAATGACACTGATTTCGCAGCGCGCGCGCACCAGGTGACAGCGAAAGAGCGGAAAATTTGCGCTCACGGGGTCGTTCGCCTCTCGCTCACTCGACGCGGTGGTGAGCACCTTCGACGCGGATTTCCGGTAAATTTGCGAGTTCCCGACTTTATTATCATGGGTTGGAGCAGTAATTTTTTTTAACCGACTGCTGCAGCTTCTCGGTGGTCGTGGTGTGGCTTTTAAAAAGTATATATATCTGTTATATATATTCTTTCGCGCTCTCCCGCTTTTATGGTTTCAGAGAAATTTAATACACCTTCGCGTATCGGCGCATTTTGGTGTGGTTTAGCAATGCGAATTTTATGTCCGCTCTGACACTGAACTGATTTGCTCCATATTGACGGTAGTCATCATTTTATAGCAGCAGAAGCAAGCTTTACTTTACAACTCTGATGTTGAAGTCGTTCGCTGTTGTCTGATTTCCTTTCGGTACTATTCGAACAGGTGTGCGACGAGATAAAATCTATGAAAGAGACATTATTCCAAATATTCGTTTGAAAAGTACAATCTATTCCGGAACGTTGCCCGGCTGAAAGCAAGAATTTTTCTTGCGAATTGCTAAAATTACGCGAAACAAGTAACGTTGCCACGTGCAGCACAATTTTCCAGTCGGGAAAAATATTAATTTTATTACAGCCCCAGCCGGGCATTTTGAAATATCACCACCTCGAGTATACAGATAATATGCAAAATAAAAAAAAGATAGTCCAAGGCAAAATATAGATAATGATTGTTCAAGCAGCGCGCGCTGCATTTACAGTAATGCAGCACTAAAGCACAGCCAATTACATTGATAAAATAATTAGCTCACTAAAGCCTATTATACGATCTTTCTCTCCCTCTCTCTTGCTCCATCTCATATTCCTGCGCACATGCATATATCGTCGATCTCAACGAGAGAGAGAGAGAGAGAGAGAGAGAGAGAGAGAGAGAGAGAGAGAAAGAGAGAAGGAACGTCTCACTGCGTATACAGGGATATATGTACAGAGTCCGGGCATGAATTATTGTCACGCTGCTGCCCAGGGGCGCAACGCGATTATGCGCCACTACTTTATACTTATAATGCGGCTAGACACATGCGCGTTATGTGTGCACGCCGCGTCGGGAGAACGAAAGCGAACTTCTCTCTCTCTCTCTCTCTCTCTCTCTCTCTCTCTCTAACTCGTTTCGCCTGTCTGCTCGTAATTTTGCGAGTGATTCGTGTCCTTTTTTAGTAATGATCGAGAGAGGCCGCGCGGCGCAAAATAATGTTATCTCGATTTTAAATCGTTAAGTGCAGCGTTGTCAAGGGAAATGTTATTTAACGTATGTAAATTCGTTCGTTTTCAAATCTCTATAATATGATTTTTATCAAATATGTTCACAACATGGAGATTACCATTTTGTCGTAATAACGTTTACTCTACTTTAATCATATTGTTGCGAGGTATATATAGGCTTGCGCAATTCGATTATACCGAAGGAATAGTTTTGCTTGTGGGAAATCAAGCTGCGGATCATTATTTTCATCGTTATACTATTCATAATCATTCACTTTTATGAAAGTATAAAGAAAAGTGTAAAAAAGTCTTGAAATGGTATATTTTTTCTAATTTCCTGACTACATAAATACACACACGGAAGTAAACTACTTCGAGTACAAAAAAAAAGGACGAGATCGTATATAAGATAATCAAATATTTGCGAGTCCTTTATTAAATCAATTGTTATCCCTGTCAATCGTAAATCGCTTTTTCTGTCGTCGCGCGCGCGACGAAATGCGCGTGGGTGTAACAAAAAACCGAAAGAAAGCCGAGAGAGAGAGAGAAAGAAAGAGAGAGAAGAAACGGTCCAAAAAGTGTATATGATTATGAAATTCAAAAATACGAAATGAATTATGAGCGGCATACGCTCGAGTTGGGATACGGACCGCCCCCCCCCCCCCTCTTTCTTTCTCTTCCTCTTTCTTTCACTCGCACTTTTCTTCCCGAGCTGTAGATTGGCTGTTTCTTTACAAGAACGGGACACAATACTATCGTGATCGAGGGCAGTGATGCCGTGCGCGTAGTCGCTATAAATTGCAGTATGCAAATTTAATAAACGCTGAGGCAGCTCACAGAATCTTCGTTGCACCGGGCTTATTTTCTTGCAAAGCTCTGTCTTGTATATTTCGGAACTTACGTTAAGCGATTTTTTGGATTTCGAAAAGGCTGACGAAGCAATGCTGCAAATTAGGAAATTAATGTTTTCAATTCATGTCTATAATTTAAATTCCTAGAAATATTAATTACTAATTATGTGCAGATTGTTTTCTTTAATGGAATGAACGCAGCTATAGATTTTGTTCCATCGTAGATAATCGCAAGAATTTCACCTCGTAATTAGCTGTGTAGTAGTTTCTAAGTATGATACTGTATGAATGAATGAACCGGAAGTTTCACCTCCTATTGTACTCAGCGAAATGAAATTGAATGTCCAGACGATGAAAACTGATGTCAAATAAATGAACACACATCCGTATAATTGCTAATTATACTCCGTATTGTCTAGATATTTTTCACCAAGTGACTTACTATACAAATCAATTCTTGCCTGCCCTCGTGTTCGATGACATTTAACATTTTTATCTATCGCAGATTTTCAGTTGTAATCATATTGTTAGCTTATGGTCGAGTACTATTTTAGTCCATTATACATACGGAAAATCGATAAGGCAAGATATTACAGCCAATGGAAAATTATGTCCGTATACCAAACTAATAACGCACTTCTGCGGTCAACAACTAACATTTTAACCTGATTATACACGCGAACGCGATGAAACTCTTGGACTTTCTAGGCTCCCCTAATGAGGCGTAACTGACGAGGAAAATACTTTTGTGGGCCCATAATAATCCAATATTTCTTCGAATTCGAATCTCCTTGCACCTTTTTACGTAATGTTCACCCAGCGGCGCTGGCGGTGCAACGCCATTAGATTAGGCCCCGCATATAGTCCGCACGACGACAACGAAAATTGGAAAAACATTGTAAATTGCAAGGTTTACGCTATATTCCCCGGCAGTCCCAATGTGTATAATCTTCGAATTATGTCGTCAGCGGGACAGGCTATCTTTTGTAATAATGTGTGGCATGGAAATAATATTCCTCGGCGAGAGCTGCTCTTATAATTATAATTTGAATGTTTTCGGGGTCTGCTCGCGCCGCGCGCTCACTCGAGGTATAAGCGCAACGACGTCGATACAGCTGATGATCGGTGGATTGATTTATGGCGTGAGTTTAACAACACAGAGCTGTACAGCTACACATTGTACATGGTTCATTTGCTGGTGTGAACACAACCAATCGAATTTCTGCTTACGTGTATCTTATATTGATCATTATCGAATCGATATGCCTAACGCAGAAATTCGATTGCAAGAAATTAGACAGATAAGAAAGTGTGCCGATCTGAAACGCTCATTAACATTTTATCTAGCGGTACGTCGAGAAGAAATTTCCGGAAGCAAGCCACTCGTGAATTTTCAATTCCGCCAAGTTCAAACATTTCGTGACAAAATCGCTATGAGCCACGCATAAACATTTCCGAACGCGGATACTGTGCAATATATCCACAACACCTGTCCCTCGTCCAGATCATCCGCGACGAGAGCTATTTCGATATTGGTCGCGTAGGTTTATTTCAGTCGCGACCGTCGCTGACGTCATTGAGCGAGTCGCTATAGCTCTATATACCGATAATGGGATTGCGTGGGTGCATGGCTATCTTTGCGAAGTGAGCGGTTATCTTTGAAGCTCTGCTTTCCCGTGAACTTGGATTTTTGCGAGTATCGGCATTATGTGGAATTGCGACGAGATTCATTGCTCGTAGTTTCGAAGCGATATTTTTATTTCTCTCTCGGTTCGAACCGATTGAAATGTTTGGAACATTACTCTATTATTATTAATTAAGGATTTGTTCTAGTGTGATGTTAATTGATCGTCTAAAATTCAAATTGATTGTTAATTGAATAATTGTAATGACTCTGATGGTTCTGCAAACTATCCTTTTATTATAACAGTGACTCTTGTAAAGGAATGATGTAAAAATGGCAAACATATATGAAACGTATTAGTGTCACTGCAGTCTACATTTTAACTTATAGTCAAAAAGTTAGAATAAAAGAATCGATTGCAGAACCATCAACGGCTTTACTTATTCCATTATATCATGCAATGATCAGAGTTAAGAAATAAATTAATTGATTGTTAATCTTTCGGTTTTTATAAAGCAGTATTGATAGTATGAAATATTGCAAGCTTATGTTTGATATCCTTCTATGGTTTTGTAAATGTTTCTATTGCGTAAATTAAGGATTTTATGCTGATTTAATACCGATTAGAATATACCTTCGAGCTTCGCACACCTCTATTCCGTTTTAAACGCGATCAACGGGTAAGGCAAGCAATCTGAACGCTTTCGATAATGTGTGCATTTCCGCCCACGTGCTGGAGATTCCTGTTCTTACTTTTTTTTTCTTGCCTTCTTCAGGATCTCTCAGACGGCACACTCATGCAATGGGAAATTCGAATCCGGTTCAAATATCATTTTCTGTGGCATTATCATCTTATTGTTTCGCGCGATTTCTTATACTTAAATGAAACGCTTAAGTGCAACGTTTCGCAGTTGCAATTCACTTAATTTATGGCGGAATTCAACTACTTTGTTATTCAGAATGATTTTTATGGGTATTATTTGAATATACGAGAAATTCAATAAACGGTTATAAATAAAAGAATTAATAATAATTGTAAAAATTGTAAAAGAAAAAGTTTATCGTGGGTACAATTGAATCAATGCAACAACTTTTATTAATTTTAATTAGCAATAAATACAATTTCCCATAAATCATAAAGATTTTTCACTTAGGCCCGTGAGTTTAGCTGTAAACGCATAACAATGATCAAGTGGGTGTTCCTCTCTTCGAGAAAGTAAAAAATTCTGTAAGTTGAAGGTCGAGCCGAGGGAAACGGAAGCACGCGCGACTCATCGCTTCGCGCATACTATTACGGCGATCCGTAATCCCACGGTGTGTCGCCACACAAAGCGCGCGATTCCCACCTCGCTTCCAGCTGGCAATTTTTGACCCCAAATTCGGATATACCGCCGCTATAAGCCTAGTCGAGCTATATGGAAGGCAAGCCTTTTTACTACGTGTATATATAGTAATGAGAATTACGTGTTCGTGCCAGAACCGTAAGATTATGCTATAGGAACGCGTGATTCATGACGGTAGAATGGAGATGCTCGAAAAATGGTGCTCGTCACCTTGTCGATGTATGATGTGTACAGTCGATCTCCGAAGATGGACGAATGAATGCTGGCGTTCGCGTGCGTTGTGCAATATAGATAGTGCAAGAATTTAAATGTACGCTTAGTGGACCGATTGGTTCGTTGATCCGTTACAGCTTTGATTATGAAGAGTACCGTTTGGTACTATATATTCTATCAGCTTCTATTTAATCCGTTTGTTTTTCGTGTTCTCAAATACTAGCTCTTAGATACATTGGTGGCTGCTACGATGGAGAATTCAAATTAATCTTAGTAAACTGTCACAGAGATATTTAGTCGAAATTCAATACCAAAATGATAGTTTAAAAAGCAAACGATCTGCAATAAAAGTTTATACTTATTCATTAATGATCATGCTGCAAGATGCATTTATTTTTATCAAATTTAAACTATATTATCCGATAAAATTGAAAGAATTCATAAATAAGTTACATTTAATTTTTATTTTCAGTATCAATGGGGACCTCCGTCATCCCTACTCGAAACATCCAGAGGCCCGAGTCCGATCTCAGCCACATCTCCATCTCGGCCCCGCTCAAAATAAATTTATGGCTTAAACAAGGGAAAAAAGGGATGGTACGCAGAGTCGAGCGAACGGAAGTCTCTTGTGCAGCAATCAACGCTCGCGCGCATAGATCTAGAAAAGCGATTTAGCGACATACTCAACTCCGGTGGGAGACTCTTCTCTATCTACCCGAGAGTTGTATATATTTCGCGTGCCGCTTATCGCGCAAACTCGATCGCTCGCTCACTCGCGTCCTCGCGGTATACACATATACAGTTGATGCTGTTGATCTTCACCGGTCGCCGCGCGTAATAAACTCCGCCGCGAAACGAGCGCATGATTAATTGCCAGGCAAATGGATCGGGAGACGAGAATTTAATTACGCAATGCGATACGCAGACGACGCGACGGTGTACGTGTATATATATATATATATATGCCATTGTACGGGGCTGCTGCGTGGCTGTAGGTTTCGAGATTGTTGTTTCGTTGAGAGAGATTGCAACGAGAAGCGTACGTATACTGAGTTGGGAGACAAGCTTTTTTGATCGTCGTTTTTGTAAAACTTTTCGTAGCTTAGAGTAATTTTCAAGCATAGGAACCTGTAATGCGGAATTGTTGACTTTGATAAAACTGGAAGTCCAGGTCATTCGTTCCTTATTTTCGTAGATAATTATCGTGCAAACTTTGTCTGTACAGAAAGGTATTTTAATGTTATTACGTGACACTACAACAACATGATCTTTTTCAAACGGGGAACAAAAACGTGCGAGTAATGGCAGTGCATATATTGTAGACGGCATTTTATGCTTATTTTTTAATTTGTCACGTCAATAAGTAGATAATGTCAGGTTGTTGGAGGCAGGTAGAACACAGATATCGCACGACTACTTTACAGAAATCATTATGATCATGCTACATAATGAGTGTCACAACTATTGATTTGTTTTACATAAAAAAATAATTACTTTTTTGCACGAAACTTATGTTAACAATAAATAGGTAGTTATTTCTTAAACTATTATAAGGTATTGATAACATTAGTCGCACTAAACGACTCTTATACATTTTTAACATGAATTAATGAGGCCTTGAAGTTCATTTAATTTTTTTGCCATTTTTTCAACACTTATCGAGGAACATTGCGGTACAAAATTCATAGCTAATCTAAGAAATTTTTAACTTCCAAGTTTTCTAATTTCAAGAAAAATTAATATTTTTGTCCAGCATCCCAATTGATCATAAAACTAAACGACTCCAATCCAGACAAACACAAGACTATCAAAATCGCCGAAAAAAATTTTGTGAGACATCTAAAAAGCAAAGTGCACCAATGCCATACGGCACGCACATACACACACATTCAGAAAGCCGCGCGCTCACCACGTACCACCCAAAAATTCAGCACAAAATTCACAAAGCCTCGTTAGCAGATTCGCAACGCGATAATCTTCCTCTCTCGGACCCTTTGCTCCACACGGCCTTTCTCTCTCTCACTCCATTTCACCCGCGACGAAAAGAGATCCCGCGTGCCGTAGTAAAGGGCCTGCGGGCCATCCTCTCTCTCTCTGTCTCCCTCTCTCTCTCTCTCTCATCTTTCTCTCTCTCTCATCTTTCTCTCTCCTCTGCGCGCGGCTTTATTTAAATAAACCGCATTAATATTTAATACCGCGAGAGTGTTTAAGTGGGAGGTGCGCGCTCTCTTTCTCTCGAGCCGCGAGCCCTATGTAATTACCGGCAACCCACACTTGTGCGAGAGAGAGAGAGAGATAGAGAGAGAGAGAGTTGGGGTTATATAGCGAAACGAGGCCGACATGAGATTGGAGAGCTGGTGTTGCTGCCGCTTCTGCTGCCGCCGCAGAGAGTTAGGGCAGCTCCAGGACTTTGGAAATCCCGAATATTTCCAGGATCTTGTGATTCTTTACTCGATGCATGGGACGACAAGTCTACGATTACTCCACAGCTTCGGTCGAATTTTTTAAACTTCTTGCCGTCAATCTTTCATTAATTCAATCGTTGTTATTGCTACATACAAGCATGTGGATGAGTCCTTGACCAAATAATAGGATCACTTTCATTTTCCTCCAAATGGTTGGCCTACAGTCGTGTTCCAGCAGGTCCCACGAGCATCAGCGTCATGCTTCATACAGCCACCGGTTAAGTATATGCATCGCACATTGCGGACATCACGGATGCAGGCGGTGCCCTGGGACGATCTGCGACTCTCTCGCTGCTGCTGCTGCTGCACGACGTGGACGAATCACCAGCTCATGCGACCAAGACAGGCCGCGATTTTTTTCGCCCCCGACGACTCTCGCGTAATTTTTCAGACCTCTTGCGTACCGCGCGCGCGCGCGATTTATCACTCAGCCAAAGTTGATTTCTCTCGTGCGTATGCGCGCATACCATTTTTCAATATTAAATGAGAACTTAAATACTCGGTTGGCGTTACCAAGGTATTTTCCAAGCCCGAACAAAACATTGTTTCATATATGCATCGCAAAAAGGCTCGAAGTATTGTTAAAGTTGTGCTCCGTCTAGCAGGAGTACTTTTGCTGAGATCTTGCAGAGATATAGATGAAGTATTGGACATAATCCTGAGCTAAATATATTTATTAATAGACTAATTTATTTATTTAATTAAAAATAATATTATTAATTATTAATTAATATTAATTATAATTATTTATATACAAGTATACATAAAATGTATTATTATAATTATATGAATTTTTTGATTATATATCAATATGACTTTATTATTAATTTTTATGATAATAATATATTGTTAACTAACAATTAAATTTAAAAAAGAATTAGGTGTGCAATACCTCAGTCATATTCTTGCAAGATGTCAGTAAGAGTTCTCTCGCTAGCTGGAGCGCAACTTCAATAATATATCGAGCCTTATCTTAAGCAATACATCAAGCAAGACGATTTCCCATACTTCGGCCATACTTATAATTTTTGCGCGCAAATATTTTTGAGATTGTAAAATTTTTACCCAATACATGTTCTCTATTGTTGAATAACTTTTATCACTATTGCATCGCAAATACAGGTCAAATTTTCAAACATTTGGTAAAAGTCCTAGTTTCATCCTGCATAATTAAGGTTTGCAACACTTGTAAAATTTAGTAACGGTGACGGTAAAACGTAAAACTATTTTCACATGCTAACGTACACATATGTTTCTGCATCCTACCTACATTAACTGAATTTCTGGGAAACTAAATAATTTTGTAAGTAGAGGTAATAGGTTGAAAAGGAATTGCGTCATACATACCGCCATTTACAAATTTTTGAGCACTAATTGCCAACCAATCGTGACAGTTGTTGAACAATTATTACTTCAACGATTACAGGAAAATGTTAATAAACTTTGTTGTAATTGTCAAATTCTTCGACAGACATACTCGTACATACCATTTTCCTACATTGAAACCACAAAATAATTTATCGGATATTACCAAATTAGTAATTCTACTTGATTATGACTATGAACGCGGTTATTGCCCGAAAATTAGTATTATTCAAATAAAGAGAGTACGAAGTACAACATTGTGGTAATAATTTTGAAAATCTACTGGTGTGATTTTTGGAGATTCAACAGCCTGCCATTCGCATCAAACACATCCTAAGCTGCAAAATTTTAGTAAAATCATTAACTCGCTGCTAATACGACACGGCGCTTTGAATTCCCTCGATACAATGTAACGAAATTGAGCTCGAAAGCGAGAAAATAAGTGTACCTCGCGAGCTACCAACGTCGATTTCTCGTAGTAGCAGCGGCAATCGCGCGCGGACACATCGTATAATATAGAGGCGCGGAAAGGCAAGAGAGTTCGACTACTCGTGTGGTGCATGCATGCATAAGGGAAGGGAAGGAAAGAGAGAGAGAGAGAGAGAGAG
>UELV01164498.1:0-18385 GCA_900490015.1 Megastigmus stigmatizans
ATATATATATATATATATACACGGTATAAGGTGCATGCGCGAAAGTGATAAAAAGAACAGTGCGCGGAGGGAGAGGGAGAGATGAAAAAAAAAAGAAGGAGCGCGTTCTTCGCGCGCCGTAAATTATCGGGGCTGGGGAGAGAGAGAGAGAGAGAGAGAGAGAGAGAGAGAGAGAGAGAGAGAGAGAGAGAGAGAGAGAGAGAGAGAGAGAGAGAGAGAGAGAAGGTGCTCGCACGATAAAACCACCGAATAAAATTTATAGGACGTTTTACGGAGTCGCTGCGAGATTGGTGTCAGGAAGAATCGAGCGAGAGAAGAGAGGTCAAGCAGTTCTCTCTCTCTCTCTTTCTCTCTGCGAGTGGGACCTCCTGCGGACACACATTGCGCCGCGTGCGTGGAAGGACTGCGCGCGCTCGCGGAGGAGATATCCTCGTAAAAGTCCTTTAAAACGCTCGACACGGCTGAGGGACAGGTGACCGGACGAGAAAAATAGCGAGAGAGAGAGAGAGAGAGAGAGAGAGAGAGGGAGAGAGAGAGAAGAAGCAGCTCTGCGCACCGCTGCTCAGCATCAGCGGCCTTTGATCGGCCGTGTGATTGCCCTGTGACCGCGCCTACACGTGCAGTTCTGCAGCCTGCAGTCTCTCTCTCTCACTCTCTCGCGCCTTCTTCTCGCGCCCCGTGTTTATGATGTAAATCATTATAAAGCCCCTCTCTCGACTTATTTTCCTTCACTCCCGCGTCGTATACCTCGACGCTTTTTGCTCGACACTATATATATATGTATATACTCGGACTTCTCTTGCAACCGATTGCAGACCAGGGAAGGAGAGAGATTATGTATGTGTATGTGTGTGAGAGAGAAGAAGTTGCGGGACGTTGTCGTTTTTTTTTGTCGGAGCGGTCGAAGGTTGGCCGAGTCAACCCCCGTCGAGAGTTCAGACGTTGGTACTCGCGCGTCGGTACGTTGCGCGCGCGATATTGTGCGTTCGAGGTGACAGCCTGAGCCCAAGAGAGCCTCGCTTTGCCTTGCGGGGACTTCTTCTTTTTTCCTCCCTCTCTCTTTTCTTTTTGCGCGTGTATATGCATGTGCTCGTGTCGCAGGAAATTGTTGTTACAGGCGTGAATATATAATTGTGGATTTGACGCTTCGCAGAAGAGCTCGTGCGCGTATTGAATTGGTCTTTGTCTTATTGTACAATTTAAAATTACAGAATTATTTTGTATGTAGGTCCCAAAGAAACTTCATTTCAAGCGATTCACTTTCTAAATAAAAAAAAAAAAAATAAAACAACTAATTTTGAAGCTCTCAAATTGTAGTCACCCAGGGTCCACGTCTTTATACGAATTGGATTGCGAGGCCTTGATTTTACGGTCCTCGTACGCACACGTCGTGTATGTACATATACAGAACCCATCTCTCCATCTTCTATATCGTCTAAAGGACAACGAACGGCTCACGGACCAATTGTCCAGAGACAGAGAGAACCTGTATATATAATTATGCCGAAATTGCCGAATTCGTAGTTAGAGACCGCGCGCACATGTGTGTGTGTGTGTGTGTGTATATGTGCACTTACACGTAGGAGCAGTGCAAAATTGATCACGTACCCTATCCACGCGTCTTGCGGCCTCGCCTGTTATTATCGGGAATAAAAGTCACCGCTACCAAAAGAAATTCGAGCTCGTCCGGACGCAAGCGACAGCGCGAGAGATTCACCTCCTGTCCTTTTCTTGCAATATACTCGGAGCTTCGTTCTTTTTTTTCGTTGCTGTCCCTGATGATAAAAATAATTTGCTATTATAATAAATTACTTGCCGAGGTTGGGAATAAATGTATACGGCCGTAAACGTGTTTGCTGCGGGTGCGAGGAAGAATTATTTTAATATAAAGATACTGTAGAGGATTTTGGTTGAATCAACTGCAATGTAGTTATATATGCAAAAAATATCTGTTCGAAGGGAGAATAATCAGCGAAGATGTCTTCTCGCACGTAGCAAATTAAACTTTATTCGAGAAGAAAAGTACTCTGATCGTAAGCAAGATTATCTTTACTTCTTTTCACGCAATAACTTTTTTCCGAATATTATGCTTTGTAATTTTTACCAAGTTTTTTTTTTGTTATTTTAATGAAATGCTGCTGCGTGTCGGTTATAGAACTTCTCCATTAAAAGTAAGAAAAAGATTAAATATCAAACGAAAAGTAAGAAGTTAAAATGTTACAAAGCAATTCGTACCACTTTTGAGCAAATTATCACGCACATCTCGTCGCTATACGAATGATTCTAAGGTCCTAAGCCGGTGACGGCTTGTCGTCATACGTGCCGCAGGTGATATTTTTCGATAGACTATTTTTCTATACCACACGGGACCTTTTCAGTGTTTTTGTCCTATGACGCGCGCGTGTCGCTGTTTTTATCTGACCCCTTTTTTATGGGCGCCTCGAGATTCGGCCGAGAGCGGCCGATGAAGAAAAAAAAAAGTAATAGAATCGTGCCGGAATGTGACGAGTCGTTGTCGCGCGGTGGCGGCGATCCGTGTGTATTTGCGCCTCGATTCCTTTTCGTGCGTGACATTGTCCAAAGCGAAAAAAACCTTTCGTAATTATATAAGAACCATTTTTTGTCCGACTTTTATATTTCACTATTAAACCATAGTGTGGTTCGCTTCATTTTTGTAGAACTTTTTGCGATGCCGCGCATTTTATGAAAATCACGCGTGTTCTTTCAACGATATATATACACTTTGTAGTAAGTTACGAGGATTTCAACGCTCTTTTTATTAGCATCTTTTCAATTCATTATTTATTTATGATTAACAAAAGACGGTACACGCACGCACGTTATATATAGAGTCAGAAAGCAAATAAATTAAATAATTTAACAGTAATTTGTATCGTTATAGTGAACTACTTAAATGTTTATATAATTCACTGCCAAGAATAAAGAATCTAAAGAATTATAATAATAATCTAATGTTTGCAGCGTGCAAACTAAACAACTATACTTCGCCAGGTACTTTATAGATTTTACAGCGGAAAGTGCATTTGTGTGCGTCGATCGGGACAACATCGGCAACTGCTCATTCATGCGAGTCCAAAAAGGTCGCTATAGTTACGATACGGAGCGAAAGGACGAATTTGACTCACGCTATATACATATAATTTGCCGGTGCGCACCTCCTTCTCCTCGCACTCCGATTCTCGCGACATCGAGAAATATCAGTATTCTCGAAAAAAGGGAAATACAAGTGTGCGGTCTTACATATGCGTGTCTTTATACATGCGAGATTCGCTATGTCGAGTTGTAGGTACGTATTATTCACACCACCTCCTTTTCATACGGCGTACGTATATATATACTCATCGGCGATGTTGAGCAACTACTTGTACATGCAAAAAGGCGCAATAGCGATCGCTCAGCCGAAAACTGTGCGAGTTCCTTCCTGGAACGTTTTGACAAAGGACTATGCGTTGCCGCTGCGTAACGAGCCTTGCGCGCGCCTAGCGTTATTCTCTCATTCTTCCAAACGGACGTTGGAGAGGCAGTTTTTCGATCTCGCGAGGTGTTGCGCCTTGCCAACTTCAAGTTTAACGATCGGCATACTTCATTATATGCATCGGAGGCGATTTCAACTGCCAGTTTCACCAGGAAGTTTTGATGCGCAAGCGCGCGTGTTCATTATTATATGCAGAAAAAAAAAGAAGCGTGTATAATTAGAACGCGTTCGAGCACACCGCACACGATAGACAACAAATTTATACGCGGGCGCGTTTTCTTTAGTTTTCATGAAATCCGCGCTGGCAATCCGTTGCCAACAGCTCACCACTTCGATAACAATCCAGTCCAACAAACTCTGTAATTTGCACGATCCCAAGACGCTTCTTCACCCGATCATCGCGGCTGCACTTCGGTGGCTGACCAGCCATACACGCTCTTTCGCGAGAAATCAGCAGCGGTTAAAGCAGCAGTAGCAGTATACACAAGGTCCTAATCTCGAAGCACGATCTCAGCGAGTACAAAGGAGTACCCCCGTGAAAATGGACTTTACGCGCGACAGACTTCTCGCGTGCGCACATCAAAAGCTCGCTATATTTATATGTATGTATATACGAGAGAAAAAAGAAGCTAAGAGCTACATCGTCAGCTCAAAGGAGCTGGAAAAATTATACGATGCGAATTTATATATTATATCCTACTCCTGCACCTTTCTAGCCGTTTAATTTCGAGCTATGGCGGCGCGGCGCGTGTGCACTCGGCCTATAGCCATGGATGGCTGCAGCGGAAAATCATCTTCTCTCTTTCTCCCTAGCGAGCGCGCTTGAAAGAGCTGCATCACGCACGCGCACGTTGCATTATGCAGTCGCGGTGCAGAGGGAGACTATAAGAGAGTCCGCTGCACATCATGCCACGCAATATAATTCAGAATCGTGGAGGGGGAGAGGATGAAATTGAAATGGGCGCCGACGCACGCGATTCTAATCGGCTCCTGCTGCTTCTTCATCTTCTTCTGCTTTAGGAGCTCGTTTCGGTGAATGCGGACATTCGGCTCGCGCGAACTTCACATGGATACGCGCAGGGATATTGTAATATGTGAGCTACTGTGTGCACTATTTAAAGATATATAAGCCGTGCGAATTTTTGTTTCAGTTGCGTGATTGTGTGGCCGAAGTGTGCACGGGGAAAGGGGGAATGGGAGATCGGTAAAAAGGCATTATTGTTAGTTAGGCAACGGTAACACGTTTATGTTTTCAGCTGTTTTATACGAATAAAAAGTTATACATTTGTCGTACACGAGATAATAATAGTTTAATTATTGAATGTTTTTTTTCTTTTCGTTATTATGCATCCGTTGCACCTCTCGAAATCCCTTACCTCTCAAGAGTAAAAAAATTGTCAAATTGAAATTTCAACTTCTGCAGGTCATTGCTGGTCGCACAGCAATTTCATGATTTTGAAATTTTCTATTCTAAAATGATATATCAATGAAAAATCACATGCTCCCATTTTTCACGTGCGCAGCTATACACACTTGCAGTGCGTAAGTTTTCCACGAAGGCGTGTATATAGGAGCGCAAACTTTCCACTAACAATAGGCCATCATTCTCTCAACGATTTTTCTCTTCTGCAATTCTAAAGAGGCACACGCACGCGCGCCCCAGCATTGTGTTGCGGCTATGAAGAAGTTTGAAGTCGTGGCGAGCAGTTGGGCAGAAGAAGAAGGGCATATCATGCTCACGGGCAGTAAGTATATCCACGCTCGGGTAGCGAAGAAGTGCAGGCCAGTCGCACGCGGCAAAAAGTGTGAAGCTATAGCAAAAGTGCAATTAGACACGAGAGCGCGCGCGGACTCACCTGCCGGCGAATATTGGTGCAGGTGGCTATTGGTCGCGGCCTATAACTTCAATTTCGGATATTAGACGAGTGAGAGAGTGTGATGCTGCTGCTGCCACTACTAAGGCACTAATGATTCATTAATATAACTGCTGCATACTTCGGAGTTAGTTTTAAAAATGAATTTTGAATGTTTGACTTCTCTCTCTCCGTCATTTCTATACAAGAAGAAGCAGCAGCGGCAGCAGAAGTTTACAATGGCAATCACTTATTCTTTACAACCTGCCGGAATTTATCCTCTCCGGTATCGCGCGCAAGAAAAAAAAAACAAGTCCAGTCCTCGTTGAAAAACTCCAGCGAGAAAAACAGCCATAAGAAAAAAGGTCTCCGGAGCTGCCGTCGTCGCGGCTACTTAACGGACTCGTGTTAATGTCGAATATACGCTTCCCTTCCCTCCTCGCTACATACTGCAGATCCGTTACGGATCTTCTCCTTAAGAGAGAGAGAGAGAGAGAGAGAGAGTCCAACGATCCTCTAATGTGCGCTCGGCAGCACCACAGGGCTCACGAATAATATCCGTAGAAAGGCATTAAAGTGACTAGACGCGCGCGCTAGCGAGTCTCTTTCTTGCGCCGCGCGCCGCATTACGACTCTCGTCGTCTCGTCGTCTCTGCGCGTCTATACACCGAGGAATCGGCGGAAAGAAAAAAAGCAGAAAAGGAGCAGGAACAAGCGTCTCGCGCGCTTCGAATAATCATTCAACGTCGACGCACGCTGATTGTTTTATAAGTGAGAAATGTTCCGGGAGTAATAAAGAATAATTGCCGCGCGCGGCTCTCTCTCTCTCTCTCTCTCTCTCTAGAGTGTGTGCATATATGTGCGTGCGCACGTATCTGATGATCGCCTCGCGCGTGTACGACGTGTTCGTGGTTTTGATCGCTGGCTGTTTGTTCTGATGAGGTGCATCTTTGCGATTATTGAATTTTGAGAAAACTGCTACATAATACGATCGATTAATTTTGAAGAGTTGTTGAATGGCTTAGTGAGAGCTGCGAGTAATCGTTAGAAATTTATTGTAACTGAATTTTGAATGAAAAAGGTTGTGATTCGATGTTCGCTGTCGAACTGCAGCTAATTCGTTCAAATTAAATAGTTGAGGTTTTTCCTTATGGTGCTCAAAGCTATTAATTGAAATTTAACATATAAGCTCACTCGGAAAGTTACTCGGTCGCTGTATAATTAAACAAACAACTATACCTTCTTTATTTTTCTATATAACGTCGTGAACAATCCGGCCGCACACTCTGCGATACACACTGCACGTGTTTAGGGCAAAGTGTAGTGCAGGAGATAATAAATAATTGAAATAAAATAAAGTTGCAAATTAAAATAAGCCTATAAGCTAAAAGCGTATCATTTACCGACGTTACTTGCATCTAGCCGCGCGCGCATGTGCCGCGTAATAATACACTTGCGCCAAGAGCTGCTGCATATATACATAACACACGCATAATCGCATCGCATATACGGCGTGCAATCTTAATACGTTTCACGCGGCGCACAGTGGGTTTCTCTCCAGCAACTTCTCTCTCTCTCTCTCACGTTCATCTACGGGTGTATCCGCAACTCTTCTCTCTCTCTCTCTCTCTCTCTCTCTCTCTCTCTCTCTCTATACATCTACCTCGTCCCCTTCTTCATAAACGGAGATCCGAATCGCGAAAATTAGCTCAGCCCCCGACGTCGCGCGCTCGATATCGCCTCTTATACGGACTGTACTCGACTTTCCATATACGTCGGCGGCCCCCACGAGAAGATGCGCCGCGCATTCCTCGCCACTTTTTAGCATTATAAATTTATCAGTGCGGCGGGATAGAAACAGGGAGAGAGAGAGAGAGAGAGAGAGAGAGAGAGAGAGAGAGAAAGAGAGCTAGAAGTGTGTATAATACGCTGATCGAAAGATGGAGGTGGGGATGGTATTCACCTCTGACCCACCAAAGTATTTTCGATATATTCTCTTTCTCTCTCTCTCTCTCTCCCTACTGGTGTGGCTATGCGGATGAGACAGAGAGAGAGAGAGAGAGAGAGGGGGGGGAGGAAGAGGGGAGGAGATATTTATTGGAGATAATTACAAGAGTGCTCGTAAAGTTGGCCGGGAGTCTGCCGCGCGCTGCCGGTATCTTATATACGCCGGGGTCCTTTTTGCGCGTATACATATATAAAAGCTGACCGCGTGGCTTGCGGAGTGTTCATCATTAACCGAGATGACGAAAGTGTAGAGGGAGCTCAGCTGGTATAGTGGGGGAGGAGAAGAGGAAGAGGGAGAGAAACGCGCGCAAGCGCGGGGCGCCGATTTATTTATGCTAAAGAGAGTCAATGCCGCGCAGCCGAAGCCGCCGACGACGATGTCGGCGACCTTTTGCCGCTGCCCGCGGACAGATTTTAATATTCCGGCCTTTCGATTTATTGCAATTAAGCCTGCTTAGACCGTGTGATGTATATCCTTTGTTTTCAATTAACGCGTTATTTACTCAATTGTGTGCGTTGCATGAAGAATTGAGTATTATTTCGTTTTTCTTTTCTACCATCATAAAGTACAAGAATTCTTCGAAGACAAATTCTTGTACTTTACAATTTTCCCTTGTGAGAATGTAATTTACAATTATACAATAAAAATATATAACATTAATTAAGTACTGTGATCACTTTTAATTTTTAAGTTATCTTTAATTATACATGTTAAATATCTAAGAAAACTCGCCATACAGCTTTTTGTAAAACAAAGTATGTACGAAATCTCAATCGAAAACCAACGCACTATCACGATAATAATAAAAGAAAAGTATATATAAGGAAGAAGAGCGTGGCGAAAAAGACGGAAAATAAAAGCGAGGAGATGTATAAGTGAAAAGTTAGTTGGCCGAGGTAAATCGATTAGGCAGCGAACGGGAGAGCGAAATAAAGAGAGAAAGAGAGAGAACACTTACACCCTGTAGCGCAGGCAACGTGGCTGATATATATATATATACATATACGAAGTAGCACTGGGAGCCTTGGCTCGTCTCGCGCATCGCGGAATGAAAATCGATCAGCGGCAGTGTGTGTGTGTGTGTGAGAGAGAGAGAGAGAGAGAGAGAGAGATGATGCATCGATATCAAAAGCTGCAGAGTGCTTTAGCTCGCGCAGCTCTCGCACCTCTCCTTTTTTCCAATTCCTCACTCTTACAGCACTTCTTTGTCCGACAGTGTCTCCCTTCTATATCCTCTCCATATAGCGACGTTCGCAATTTTGCGCTGCACCTCTGCAGAGTTATTCGCAATTTTCTTCCATCTCATCTCTCGCGTACGGCAGCAAGAGCAGGAGCAGCAGCAGCAGTCGCGCACGGCACTTTTCGCCTAGTCTATTTTTCATCGAGATATCGCGGATGGGGGGGCGGAGGGGTGAGCGAGGGCGAGAGAATGTAGTTTGACTTCTAATTTGCAGCGCGAACGGCACGCGTGAGATCGAGTTGGTTTATGGGCGGCGACGTGCAGGCTGCCAGTGATTGTATAGTCGAATTATTTCTCAGATAAGCGCGCGCGGTGCTGTCGACGAGATATATATATACACGCCTGTGGTATTGAACTACTTAGTCTGCGACTGTACTGCGGATGCTTCTCATTTGTGCAGGGGTTGATTTTCGTTTCTTGGACTTTTAAATATCTTGTGGAGCTTGATTTGGTTACTGCTTTATTTACACGTGTTTTATGAGTTTTACCGAAGAATTATGTATTGAAGGATTCTGAATTTGAGCATGAAGTTATTTAGAAATTCTGCTCCAGCGTGCACTTATTATTTAACAATCTGAACATACAGCATTTCATGAAAAATGTGTGATTAAAGTAAGCTTACGTATATTTACACGCATTTACGGTTAATCTCTTTGTTTCTTTGTTATAAAGAAAGAATGTTGCAGCGATTAAACGATAATGAAATGTTTCGTCGTATCAATTATATATCTGCCGCAGCAAACCTATTTACTGACAATACCATTAAGTGGGTTTTCATTAAAGACCGTAACAAAATGAACTTTTATAGTCCTTTAGCTTTTAAGCTATTTCGTTTTTCACTCGAATTATATATGTACAGCGTGCGCTGATAGTGAAGAAACTATATAAGTTTATACCGAAAGGCAGTTAATGCAATAAAAAAATCCCTATGTGCCAAATAATTATATAGCTTTTAATCAGGACTGTAAATTGTTCCGAAAATCCTATTTTATTCAGCCATATTCTACAAAAGAAATTCCACTTAATTGCTTATAAATAATACCAGCAAAGTGTGTGTAGCCTCAATAGCGCGCATTTATACTCGCCGCAAAAGATTTAAGCATCGAAAGAGAGAAAGAGAGAGAGGGAATTCACGAAGGCGAAGGCAAGAACGGAGGAAGCTGACACTCGAATAGCCGACAAACGCATAAATTGTTTCTTCAATTCGCTTTTAATTCGGCACGATTCTTCGGGCAGCCGTATAGCTCTCGTGACCGAGGACATTCGGTGTATACACACACAAGCCAGCCATTCCCCTCCCTCTTTATAATTCCCATCCTCTATAGCAGCATATAGCCGTGTCGTAAAAGCTTATCGCGGCGCTCGATCGGTCGCGCTTTCTCACGTGCGCAGCGGCTCGCAAGGGACACATCCCTCCGGGTATTCCCCCCGGTGACAGAAATGATTCAAACCGATTTCTGGAAAGCAATTTCGCCCCTTCTCTCCGTGTTTTCTCTCTCTCTCAGTGTCTGAGAGAGAGAGGGAGAGAGAAAGAGAGGCAATTAAAGCGAATGCTCGCGACGGACTGCACAATTAACCTGGAAATGGCTTTGGAATTTCGGTGCAGGCGGACAAATGCGCGCGATGTCTGAACACAGGGCGACGTGGGAGAGACGGACACCTATATGACCCGAGCACACGCAATCTTATGTGTGCTGTGTGAGCCGATGCACTGTATGTCGACTGCGTGATCGACTGATGGATTTCGGAAGAATTTTCGGGGTGTTTTCTTTTAATCACTTCGTACAGTCGATCGATTTTTTTTTATTTATGAGCTGTTGCTAATTGTATTGAAATTATTCTGTTGCGACGAGCAAGATAAGAAACTTTTATCAAGTTTTGCACAAGTTGTTGCTGTAAGCTAATTGGTTCTCATTTACATTTCAGTTCGCGCGCATGAATATAATATATACTTGAAAAAAAAGTTATGAAAGCAGCTTTTGTGACATGAATGATTCATAAAGGTCCATCTTCCACACTATTATTGAGCAAGCCCCCGACATTGTTACGATCTCATATATATATACACACAAAATATGCATTCTACTACGAAAGATTACAAAATACGCAATTAAATCGCACTGCAATGTAAATATCTCAGCTCGACTTTATCTCATTCCTGTAAAGCGATTCTTATATTATTTCCATGTATCGTTATAAAAAGAAACACGAAACATCGAACGTTGGACACAACAGTTGTTCAGTTTCGTAAATGTATGTGTTATAGTATAATAATTCGATTGTATATACGCGAGTAGAATATTATTTAATACGGACGGACCTCGCTTGAGATTCTATCTTAAACTTAATTAAATCTGCATATCATCATTATTATATACCTTTAAAGATTATGTGCAATGCCGTATAATGAGTGCAGTAGGGTATATATATTCATCAGGTGGCTCGCGATGCGCGACGCGGACGCTCGAGTCCCACCGCTATAATGTAAATTATCGAATTACCTCTAGATCGTTCCGCGACTTCCTTGCGCTTCTTCATCTTCGTGGTAAAGCGATGTGCACTGCTCCGCCCCTATACATAATATGTAGCTCGGACGCGGCGTAAAATGAAAAACTTGACTAATCTGAGATATATACGATTCTTCTAATCCTCTACGACTGCACATTTATATGGTATTATGCTTTCGTAATTCCTATTACGATGCTATGTATATCGCGATGTATATATATAGCGATGTATATATACATGTATATATGTATATATACCTTTACAGGCTCGAGTAATTTATCGATAAACGCCCTTGAATATTACTGCATTTAATGAAGGTAAGAAAATAACGATTCTTGATATCGCATATTTACCCTGCATTAGATAAACACTTGATCCCTTGAAATTATTTGCAAAGCAATCCATCAAGCTTAAATTTATTTTTATGATAATCATGAAGTTATTTACAAATATAAGTCACACATCACAATGTGTAAAATAATTTTACATATCAAAAATAGTTCCCGTTATAAGAAGGAAAAAAGTTAAAATAAAATAATTAGGATGCTAAAGTGAAATTACCTATTTACTTGCACAATAACCTCGATGACTCTGCCCGCGTTGCACTGGTAACGTCCGTCTTGGTACGGCAGGACGCGTCGAGCACGCATTATTAAAAAAAAATAAAAGAAAAGAATGAGGAGCGCGTGCGCGTCAATTTAACAAAGAGAAAGAGAGAGAGAGAGAGAGAGAGAGGGAGAGAGATAGAGAGAGAAGTAACGAGTGCACGAGGTGCCTTTCTCAATTAAATTAACATTTAAGAGAAGTGCGCTAGGCTCGTCGTTGCTCGTTCGCATTAAACGCTACACACTGGTATACGGTACGGTACATCATAGACCGCCCATCAACGATAACAGCTCGATCTCGAGCTTAGCGCGCCGCCCGCGTATATTAAACCGAGTCAGCGTGACAACCGAGGCGCTTTTCCATTATTTTTTCCATCTAAACGCAACAATGCCGCCGCCTACTCCTCGCGCTCGGTTCACGCTGCGCTGGAGCGGGAAAAACTATGTATAATATACCTATATTTATGTATTCAGCGAGAAAAGGCTCTCTCTCTCTCTCTCTCTCTCTCTCTCTCTCGACCACTTGACGCTGCTGCACGCACGATAATACGAAACGATCTAGTGTAGCGGCGCGTCTCCGGGCTACAACTGCTCTCCGCGCGACCTCCTTCGCGGCCAGACTATATTTTCAGAGCAGCCGCTTCTTTTTACTCCTCTCTCTCTCTCTCACTCTCTCGTGTTTCGCTTTAGTTGCAGGGAGCGAGAGAGAGAGAGAGAGAGAGAGAGAGCCTGCACGACAAAGGATAATACACACAACGGGGCTACCGAGCGAGCCCCGGGAACTTTGCATGCGTATGAGCTGCTGCTGGCGCTGCTGCTTCTGCACGCGGCTATATGGAGAAAAATTAAAGCCCTCGGCAAATATGCGAGAGAGATGAGAATGCCACACGACGCCAGTATAATATACACCGCAACTCGCCTGATGGACTGTCTAATATTTTTCCTGGCGAATTTCAGGGCCGAACCCTATATATATACAGGCTGTAAATAATGATTGATTCTCTAACCATTTCTTGTTGCTTTTCCTACGTAGCGCGCGTCCGCTTTTTTGCATTATGCGTATACTGTCTGGCATAAACTATAATCTGTTTATTTTACTTTTCGCGATTGACACATGATTCACATTTTCATAACCCTTTAACTCAAGCATTATGTGCAATGTATATATATATATATATATATATGTATAAGTATAATAATGTAGGGTATATATGTAAATATCAATTTTACGAAGACTTTTCAGGATTGGAATAACGCCGAAGCCCCGAATGAGTCATTACTTCTGTGCGCCCTTCATATTCATTTCGGTGTACAGGCTCAAGCGTCGACGCGTCCATCACATATATGTATATGTATACCATATCGGCCAATGCTGATTTCGTCTCTTTTTCGCTTTCTTCATGCTCTCTCTCTCTCTCTCTCTCTCTCTCTGTCTCTCTGTCTCGCATGTCCTTCTCTTCCCTCTTTCGCCGATTCTAACGAGAATATCCTGCAGTGGAGAGAGTGGATGTATATACGGGATACGTAGGGGGAACGGGAAAGCCACCGAGGCCCCTTTCGATTTGAATCCGCTGCCATGAAATAATTTCGGTAATCCTTCCATCGGTGGATTAATAGCTGCCTCTGTCTACTGCCCCAACCAAATTCGTCAGCTGGGGCAAATATAAAAGTCCTCGGCTGCCTTAAATTCCGCGTATTAAAGGCCGCTTACGATAGCTAGCTCGCACACTGCTCTCGCTCGACTATACGCTAAGTATTTTGAGAATGAAAATCCGTTAAATTGATGGTATTAGAGATTCTTGATTATTTGTGGACTTCATTTGTTTTATAGGTGAATTGGATTAATTTGGAAAATGCAGTTATAGATAGAAGTAACGATTTATAGAGTATTACTATAGCATTCTACAAATAATTACAAACATATTTATAATATTTGGTTATATATAAATGCAATTTTGCATTTAAAATTCTTTACGCCATTTCATTTTTCTTAACCCTATTTATTTTTTAACTACGAAACCATGATATCAATGAGAATGGACACAAGTTTTGTTTCATTAAACTATAGTACGATACAATTTTACAATATTTGAAAGTCAAACGCATTTCATGCCACGCAGTCGGCACAAATCCCCCACACCACGTTTCCCCGATAAACGCGGCAAAGGAGTCATCGACGCATCGCATCGCTGTTACACCGAGCAGCCCTTAACGAATCGCCTCGTTTTCATTCCTTCCTTCCCGCCCAGCCAGTGAGCAGCAGCACCACCACCAGCAACAGCAGCCATATATACCTATATCCCCGTGATATCGAGCGGTGGAGCCTGCTACGACGCCAGCACCCGAGGCGATATTCCTCGCGAACACGTGCCGTGCGCTGCTGCTGCTGCCTACTGCTGTGTATCAATTCTGTCAATTGTCAATTCGGCACAGAGAGAGAGAGAGAGAGAGAGAGAGAGAGAGAGAGAGAGAGAGAGAGAGAGAGAGAGAGAGAGAGAGAGAGAGAGGCAAGGGGGAATAAAGCGCCGTCGTTTGAAGTGTGCGCTCCGACTGCGTAATCCCATTTTCGAGCCCGCGGGCCAAAGAGCCCCAGAGCCACTTTTAACGAATTAGATGCCGCCGCCACCGCGAATTTCCCTTGCTCTCTGCGGCTGCGGTTCCAATGATTTCTGGCCTCTGTCTGCGTGAACGTTTATGTAGAGTGGAGTCTAAAGTTTCGACGTTTGACGAATTTGGCATTTTCACGAATTTTATTTATTTATTTATTTATTTCTTGTATAGTATGGCTGTCTGTTGTATTGTGTTGTAATATGACGTTTCGATATATTTCAAGCTCTACTAGCTTTCGCTCTATAACAAATCAATTTTGATTTTATACAAAATTTGAACTAAGTGTGTAAATAAGCTTTGAACTCTGGGTAACTGTATCTAAGACCTTAATTTGGTATAGAATAGTATTTAAACAGTATATATATATAATTGTAAGAATAATAATGTTATCTATTTAATATACTTGAGCTTCACATTACCCCAAATGACATTTCAAGAAATATTCATTGCAACCTACCCTTTCATGTATAAAATACCATAGTATTATACATTATATTTCATCAGATTCGGTTGATGCAATCTCCCAGAGCCGTCAATATAATTGTCCCGAAATTGCATCTGCTCGCATGCCCGTGCCGCTTTGGAATCACAGCGACGTTTTGTGTGCAGGGGAAGCGCGGCCCAACACTGCATCTTCGCAGCTCAAAATATTTCCTGACCGAAATGCGCGCAGCCGCGAAAGACGTAGACTCGGCCGTCCGAAACTTGTTATACACCGGAGCTCGATAAACATCGCGACGACCGCCACTTTAACGTAATTATTGGTTATTCGGCCCAACGCGACATCCTGTGCGCGAGAGTCAAGGTAAAGGACGACGAATCCGCTCGCAATTCACGAAAGTCATCGTAATGCGAG
Source organism: Megastigmus stigmatizans (assembly GCA_900490015.1). Lineage (NCBI taxonomy): Eukaryota > Metazoa > Arthropoda > Insecta > Hymenoptera > Megastigmidae > Megastigmus > Megastigmus stigmatizans. The sequence continues at coordinate 15,177 of UELV01164498.1, forward strand.
CCGTGAATTTTAGCGCGACAGATGGTATATACGATAGCCTCCACTAATTGCCACATTCATTTCGGGACTCTGCCGAGAGAGAGAAAGTTTTTATTCTTTCCTTTATTATCGCGTGCACTTTGCAACTGATTTTGGCCCATCATACTCGAGGTGATTTCATTGCAGATTGAAGGTATGGCTTACTGATGGCCTTCCTCGATTAAGATGCGAGGCAATTTTGGAAATAACAATAATAATAGGTGGACGGAATACATATTCTGCAACTTTTATATACTGTGTCAGTAGTGTAAAGTATTTTGAGTAATTTCTGTAATTACAATTTCTTTAATACTTACAATACTAAGTTTATAATTATATGGACAATTTCCTTATTATAAATATAGTATAGCAATTTTTCTACCAAAAACAATATCATTCTAATTTTTCTGTGCAGATAAACATCCATTTTCATAGGCTCTTCTTTCCCAACATCCGCAAGACACAAGATATATACCAGTGCAAAAGAGTCTGCACACATCCGTTAAAAGCTGCTAGACGCTATAACACTACAAGAGCAGCGGTGACGGCGGCGGCAGATGCAAATATGATTTGTCAGGCAATTTGCGACGCGACAAAATTTAAATCGCAAAGCACATTTGACGTGTACTCATTTCGGTGCCGGCGCTCTTCTCCTCCGCGTCTATATGCCAAGTGGAAGAGGACGGGGGAATATGTCCTTTGCGGCGCGGAGCCAAAGTGGATTCCATGTAATGCGGCGGCAAAGCGACGAGACGGAGAAGCAGAGAAGAGAGGGTGAATCGCAAATTCGCGGACCAGCTCCATGTATATATGTATATGTATGTGTGGGGGGCATCAGGTAATTTCATTTTTAACGTCCAAGTGGAGATGCCCGGACGATCCTCTCGCTGCATTTGACTGCTGCGACGATCTCCCCCTATTGTATATTTCTCGGGTGGCGGCGCAGAAACTGTCACGGGACTTGAGTGACAACAGTAAGCGGATTTCGATGATTAGTTTTAAATTGAATTTTTCATGATGTGGTCGAGTTCCCTTTCTCTCCCTCTCTCTCTCTCGCTCTCATGCTCTCTCTCGCCCCTTTTTTTATTGCTGGAATTTCAAAGTGAGCTTCTTTGTCGAGTGGATGCTGGTCATTTGATCGCACGACCGCAGTAATTTTAATGTTTAATCGACTGAACTACTTTGTACTAATGATGCTCGATATATTATTATACTTATGTTATATATTGAGTTGGAAGACTATAAAGAGTGACCTCGAGGAATTAGTGCAAAGCACATGTTTCCCCAAGGTTTACACCCAAGCCATAGTAGAAATCTCGTTCACTTAAAGATTTTTAAAGCCCGCTAATCGCTTGTGCACACAGCAATCATCCGAACAGGGCATAAATTGCGCAATGGTCCCACCCTGAATATATTCCTTTACTGCTGCATAAAAATTCTCCCCTTATCTGCCAAAAGTATACATAAACGTCGGGCCGAAAGGTATCATTCCCGTGTAGTGTGCGCGCGCAGAATATCGATAACTATACGGTCCTAAAAATTTTGGAAGGTATATAGATATTGGGGCCAGTGCGAGAGAGAGACCATATGGGACTCAGGCAGCAGCAGACAGTTCCTAGGAAGATATTTTTAATAAGGCTCTCGCTCGGTCAGGCCCCCGGAGAATCTCAAGCTATTCCTTTTAAAATATTGTCCGCAGCTGACAAGGTCGCAGTCCCGGGCCGTATTCGATTATTGAAAGAAGAGTGGGCGGCTCCTATTGTCCTGTGGCTCCTCTCTCTCTCTCTCTCTCTCTCTCTCTCTCTCTCTCTCTCTCTCTCTCTCTCTTTCTTTCTTACACACAGACCGACTGTCCCAGGTATATATTATAATACACGCAAGCACATAATACGCTGCCGCACTCGCTTGACACTTGTCACCCGGTTTTATCGCTCGTTAAACCTCGTGTATTAACATCGGGACAAGAGAGAGAGAGAGCGAGAGAGAGAGAGAGAGAGAGAGAGAGAGAGAGAGAGAGAGAGAGGATTCGACACTGCACCTTAAATCTTAATTGCATTATTTATCGTCGTTGTGCGGACCGGGATATTGACGGTCCGTGTGTGCGTGTGTGTGTACAGCACGGCTGATGTCCTTGGATACGCGGCGGTCCCCAAAATCCTTTAAGCCTCTTGGAAAATTGCGTAAATCGTTTACGGGGGCAGTGGAACATTTTTTGCTCCACCTTCGAAGAGGAGCTTTTGCTCTGCTCTTCTTTTCTTTTTTTTTCTTCATCCTCTTCCTCGCTCGGTCTTTCTTTCGTCGACGATTAATCCGTTGAAAGGTTTCGTAATTATCACCATAAAATGTGATGATTTACGGAGAGATTTATACTCCGGTGTAAATAGATTAAATGTTTCCCCAGAAACATATTTCTGGCGTGGACACGAAATAAAAGCACATGAGGTTATATCGGCGACGGCGCTTTTTAAACATATGTTAATTTAGGGCAAGCAGCTTGCGGATCGTCCCTTACTTTATTTCTTCCGGGTAGTATTTTCGAATGCATAATTAAAAAAAAAAAAAGTAGCAATGTAAATTGAGAATTATTGAGAACCTATTTGGCTGAGCTTATTTTATTTATTATTTTTTAGACTAGAGCACTATTCAATTTTCGTTCTAAAATCTTCATCGACTGATTAACTTATTAATGTAATTTCAGTTATAATTAAATTTATTTCTATTAATACAAATAATATTATCGCTTTAAGCATGTTTCACTTCAAAGTTGGCAAATCCAAGTAAATGAATTCATCGAAAGTATAATTAAACGGCAACGACACAAGTGCGCCAGAGCAATTGCAACGTACTCGGTTTTCGTAATAGAAGCAAATTTTTGGTTTTTCAAAATTTCCGGAAACCGGTTTGTTTTTGCGCTCTGGCACACGAAGCCTGGTGCGAGCACGTGTATATCGACAACGGTAGAAAGTTTCGCGGGGCGATTTTGTAAAAATTATTTATGACCGTTAATGCTAGTTTTGAAACCCCGGCTTTTCAATAATTGTTAACTCGAAATGTCTTGTACACAAACGGCGTAAGTGTAGAAAATAGCATAGCAGGAAATTTCCGACCACCAACTACGGCTACTGCTAAATAATTATTTAAAATTGTAAGTAGCTCGAAAGAGAGAGATAGTGAGAGAGAGAGAGAGAGAG